>JAVJHY011500719.1:0-57271 GCA_035593235.1 Phascolosoma agassizii | reverse complement strand
AGCTATGGAATCAATAAAACTAATACTTGGAGGTACATCGCAATTATCTGTAGCAGTCGCAAAGCCTAAAGACGTTGGAGTTAAGTCATCACTACATTCAGCAGTTAAATCTGATGGACATGTGGGCAGGTGATGGCGGCGAGAGCATGAAGGTAGAAGTTGACCGGGGTATCCTGGGCGCCGTCTACGCTGATGCCGATGCAAACAACGCTGGCATTGCTGCCGGTCGTATATCTGGTGACATTAACCTTGGCGCCGCTGCAGCTCCTATCGCTGTGACGCCACTTAATGTTATCGATCTGTTGGTTGACTACGGTACTGTTCTGGATGAGCAGAATATTCCTGAGTCAAATCGCTGGGTAGTTTTGCCGGCGAAGATGTGTGGCATGATCAAGAAGTCAGAGCTGAAAGATGCGAGCATCGCTGGCGATGATACTTCGATTGTGAGGAATGGACGCTTGGGCATGATAGATCGCTTCATGCTTTATTCTTCCAATAATGTGAATGTGGCTGCTGGTGAGTACGATGTGATCTTTGGTCACAAATGTGCGATCACTTTCGCTGGACAAATCACCCACATGGAAAAGATCCCGAACCCGAATGACTTCGGTGAGCTGTGTCGCTCGCTGTTTGTCTACGGCTTTGAAGTGATCAAAGGCACAGCACTGGGACACTCAGTCGTCAGTCTGTAAGTAGTCAGAAATTGGCGGGGTGTAAAAGCCCCGCTGGTTTCTCCTTTTAACTAATTAAGGCAAAGAACATGGTTAAGAAAAAGGCAGGCAATGCAGATACGCTTACCGACGAATCGTTAGGCGAACTTCCTCCTCCAACACCTAAACCTCGCGTCAGTCAGAAAGACAAGGTCAAGGCAAGAGTTGCCAAGGCGGCCAATCAGTTTCAGGAAACCGTGGACAAGGCGAAGTGGCTGCGAACTAAAAAGGGCCGAATTGTTAAGGCTAGCGAGATTCTCCGCAAGCAGGCAGCGAGCATGGGTTTGCTTCCGTGTGGCAGTCCTGAAGAGGAAGAAGCTAACGCTGAAGCCGAGTAAACTAAGGGTGTTTTCATAATGGCTATCATTAAAGTTACAGATGTAGTTCACCGTGTTGCCTACATGCTGACTGATGACGAACACGCTCGCTGGACGCAGGCAAAGCTTCTTGATTGGTTCAACGAGGCTCAGAGAGAAATAGCAGTCAAGCGCCCAGATTCTGTGACTGTTAGTGTTCCCATGAGTTGTATTGACGGGGCTCGGCAGACAATGCCTGACGATGCTATCCGTCTTCTCGACGTGGTAAGGACCATCGGTGGCAGGGGCATAACAAAAATCGATCAAGACCTACTTAGCGTCCATGTCCCAGGCTGGGATACTATGCCCCGGGTTGACGAGCCGCAGCACTACACTTATGACGAACGACTTCCTGGTTATTTCTACCTTTATCCGCCCGTCAACGCAGGGATATCAGTGGAAATTATTTACCCAAGTATTCCTCCGATAATTCTTATAACAAACTTTGTTACTGACACCCAGACGCTTGGCGTCGATGATTTTTATGCTAACGCGATACAGGAATACATGCTGCACCGGGCGTGGGCTAAAGATGCAGAGTGGGCTGGAAATGAAAAGAAATCCGCTGCTCACCGCAATTTATTCGAGTCGGCAATGCTTAACCGAAACAAAACTGACAACGCTATGGCGGACAAGCAGAGATGAATCTAACCGACATGATTGGATTGGCCAGGCCTTACATCCATAACTGCCCTGACCTGCTGGTGGAAAATGAGCTGGCTCGATCACTCAGGAAATTTTGCGAGGACACTCGAGGTTGGCGGATCACAGAATACATCGGGCTGGGCAAGGGGCATCCTGGCGCAGAGTTCTGTCTTGATGATGACCGGACCCTGGTTTCCATCGTTGATATTTTCAATGACGCAGATGAATGCGAAACCCCGCTGGGGAAAGTGACCGGCACCAGTCGATTGCCAACCAACACATCGGCACCAAAATTCTATTCAAGTGATGTTCTGGGCAAATTGGTCTTTGGCCCTGTCCCGGACAAGACTTACACAATGAGGGTTGTTCTCTCAATAAAACCCAAGCTCGGTATCAGAACTATCGATGATGTGCTCTATGAGCAATGGGGAGAAATTATTGCCGATGGCGCGGTATACAACCTAATGCTGATGCCACGCACTGTTTGGTACAACCCGAACCAGGCGAACTTCCACAAAGCCAGGTTTGATGATGGGATTACTGAGGCCAGAACGAAAATAAGCAAAGGGCTTGTTGACGCAAATGCTCGAGCAGTGAGGAATCACAGATGGCTGTAACGGCTGTAGCAAATATTCACGATATTCAGCGGGGCGATACGGTCCCCTATCATTTCACGTTCAATGATGAGCTTGCCGCCCCGATTGATATGCGCGGCAAAACATTGATCATGACGTTCAAGGTCACCCCCTTTGTTCCTGATGCTGATTCGACCCTCAGGATTCAAGTAGACGTCGGAGCTGCTGACGCTGATGCGCTGCTGGGGAAGGTTCTCATTATGCTGCAGTCTTCAGACACTGACCAATTGATCTCGGGGGTTAAATATCATTACGCGGTGAGAGTGATGGAAGCAGCTTTTCCTGAAGATCTCGAAACAACTTTGATCAGGGGCTTTGTAAAAGTAGAGGATGCCTAATGCCAGACATTAATGTTGTAGTCCAAGAGACTAATCCTGTTGAGTTTTACTCGCTTGCAGAAGACTCGATTATAGTTAATGTCACTGGCGGTGATGCCGGTGTGCATTCGGCTGCTGCTCTGGCGGCACTCAATCAGACCATTGTTATCCGTGACTCTGCCCAGTCTTTATTGGATGAGTTCTATACCCGGTATTTAGGTGACTTTGCTGCTGATCCAGCCCTGGATAATCAAGGCGGTGCCTTGCTGCCTGGCGCTTTGTATTTCAACAACGTTGCCCTGGACCTACGGGTTTGGCGGGGCAGCTCTTGGCTGGCTCTGGATGTTGGTTCTGGTGATATGCTGGCTATCAATAATCTGTCGGACCTTGACAATATTGTGACTGCCAGGGCAAACCTTGGGGTTGAGATTGGCGTTGATGTGCAAGGATATTCTGCCGTATTGGCTGCAACGACCGCGTCATTTTTAGTTGCGGACAGCGTCAAGCTGGGGACTATCGAAGATGACGCCAAGGACGACCAGACCGGCGCAGAGATCAAGGTTGCCTACGAGGCTGAGGCCGATACGAATGCGCTCACTGATGTGCTGCTGTCAAAGCTGGGAACTCTCGCAGTGCCCACTTTTGCGGCGGGGGCTCCGGCGACAACGCCTGCTAGCCTTGGTCTGCTGTATGTGGATACCACGGCCGGCACTTCCTATGTTTCTACCGGGACAGCTAGTTCTGCTGACTGGAAACAAGCGACTGGCCTTGGCGGCGGAGATCTACTTGCTGCCAACAACTTATCCGACGTAGGAAATGCAGCCACAGCAGCCCAGAATCTGGGCCTGGAAATCGGCGTCGATGTTCAGGCGTATGACGCTCTCCTTGAAGCCGGCGCTACAGCTGACCAGACAGGCACTGAGATTAAATCAGCCTATGAGGCTGAAGCTGACACAAATGCCTTCACCGACGCCCTCCTATCGAAGCTGGGGAGCTTGGACATAGTCACATCCGGGGCGGGCGTTCCTGGCTCCACCCCTTCAAAACTTGGCTTGGCTTACATAGATACCACGAACTCTGATGTGTACATGTCTACCGGAACCGCAAGCTCTGCCGACTGGACCAACCTGAGCACTGGTGGGGCTGGGGCAATTCTCGGCTCTTTCACTGCAACATTAACCTGCGGAACCAGCGGCACTATAACTCTCGAGCCTGGCTCAGATACTATCATCACCCGCCGCGTTGGCGATGAGGTTAGGTTCTATGGAGAGCTAATAATCCAGTCAGTTACCGCCCCAGTGGGCGATGTTGTTTTTGGCCCCATACCAACCTGCGCTGACCTGGCCGAGGGTGGGGGAGTGACTTACATAACGATCACCGGAACCAAACTCAATCCAGCGCACAACGGCCCGCTCATCGGAAAGATCGAAGAAGGGGCCACGACAATGAAGTTAATGCAGCAGAGGGATGGAGGACTGACAAGTATTGATGTTCTTTTGTTTGATGAAGCCGAGCTGGTTATAAACGGCTCAATGATCACCAGCGACTAAATCAACCCGCGAGCGACTTACTATGACACGGCTCTTACTAACACTGGCACTCCTGCTGCCGGGACTTTCTTTTGCTCAGCTGCCAGATGACGATGCTATTCGCCAGGCTGCGGTTGATTTCGCTTATCGTAGGGCGGCTCTATTTTCTGCTGATATCACACCAACAGTTGACGATGTCATCAACATGCTTAACAGCTCAGGGAAGTCTGCTGATTTCATAGATGGCGCTACCTGGAATGCCAATGTTATTCAGGGCGACCCCGATATTTTTGAGCCTTCGCTTTCATCAGCTACGTTCACCACGCCAATCACCAACACAATTAACACCATGCCGGGGTTTTCAATTGATACCGGCGACGTCATATTCGGATCAAATATCTGGCAGTTTTTTGCTGGTGGCGCAAGCGTAACCTCTGACCGGCTTAGTGTTGTTGGTGCTGGTCCTGGCTCTGCCGGCACTTCGGCATCGGTCCCAGCTGCAACAAATGACGCAAAGCTGACAGCAGATATTGCTTCTAATGCCACGATATCAGGTATTGGCTTTACCGAGACCGATCCGTCCGTCACCGCGCCCACTGCGGCGAATGTTAATTACTACTCAGAGATCGGCGTAGACAGTTGTATCGACGTGTTTTTGAGCGGGGCAGCCCAGCAGCTTAACGCTAAATGTAGCGCGCTGAATGCTGATGCCCTGGGAATAGAAATCCACCAGGCAGAGCAGCGCGTGGTGTTCACTTATGAAGGTGAGATTTACCACACGATAAACAATGCCGCCGCATTCAACCAGCTATACGGCGCCGCAGTCATTACTACGGCTGACAGTGATGCGTTTGATGACGCCCTACTTGACATTGACCTCGGAGCCCAGACTCCGGTTGAGCCTCTTTGGACGGTTCTTGTAGACCAAGTTGTAAATGGACTGGATACACAGGCAGTCTCCAGCCCCACAAATTCTACCGGAACTAGCCACGACGCTATTTTGCGTGGGGACAACGCCGTCCTTAGCTACACCCTTAACGAAGACACTGCCGCTGCGAACGCAAGAACAGGGATTTCTTCTGTCACTCCCATTGTTGGAAGCAATATAGAGTACGGCATTTCTTATGCCTTCCAGACATTAAGAGCTTACGAGTCTGGCTCGAACGAACTAAATGATGGAGCTGGAACTGCTGGTGAAGATCTGGAAATAAGACTTACTGACGAGGCTGTTAGTTACGCCAGGGATGGAGTTGTTTTTCATAATAGCGTGAACGACCCGCCCCCAACTTACCCGCTTTACCCGGTCAACTATATTTACAATGGCGATGATATTGTCAGGAACGCCAGGCTTACTATTACGCCTGGTACGCTAAACTTCACATCGACTTTGTGGGGGATTGATGGCGCCGATTGGATTGCCGATACGCCAGAAACGAGAATGCCCGAATGGTCTTACTCTGGATACTACGCTGGTGAGATACCAATTCCTACGAACACCGCATCAGAGATTGATGTAACAGCAGCGCCTTATAACGCCATACCTGATGATGGCCTAGACGACACAGCGGCTTTCCTTGCAGCTCTGGCGGCCGTTGGTCCGGGTGAAACCGTGTATGTTCCTAACGGCAGGTACATCATAAGAGACCTACTCAAGGTAGATGACAAGGGTGATTTTACGCTTCGCGGTGAGAGTGAAGCTGGGGTAACTCTGTTTATTGACAGATATGGGTTTGAGTTAGGGCGCACGGAAATTGATGGCGGGGTGCAAAGCTTCTGGAGGTACGACGGAGGTTTTATCTGGATCGACGGGACTGACACTAATCCTGCGGATGGCACGACTTTGGTTGAGTCAATATCTGCAAATGCCATACGCGGCGCCACAACAATCACGACCGCTACTGATGTTTCCGGATCTATTACCGTCGGCGATTGGTACCAAGTAGTTGCCACTGACACCGTTGCCTGTGAACTACAAAACGAGATTTACAAGGGAGTGACATACACCTGCGCTCTCGAATTAAATGGCGACATGCTTCTAAGACTCCCTGTCCGAGTTGAGGCAGTAAGCGGAACTACAGTGACTCTGGAAAGAGAGCTGCCAATAGACATCACCACCGTTTCAACGCCGGAGCTTCACGAGTGGAGCCCAACCGTTACCGACGTAGGTATTCAAGACTTCACCATAGAATTTGAGGAAAGCACCTACGGTGGCCACAACACCAGCCTTGGCTACAATGCCCTTATTTTCGATGCCTGCGTAAACTGCTATGCCGACAATCTGACGATACTCAACGCAGATTATGGAGTCCATCTAGCCGACGATTCGGCTTTCGTAACTATCCGGGATGTGACTATTGGAGAGACCGGTGCTGGTCGAGGGGTGCTGACAGGACACCACGGAATTATATCTGACAAAGTCATGGATGTTCGGTTTGAAGACATTACATTCGATGCGGTTGATTACGTTCACGACCTTTCGATCACTAATTACGATAGGGGTGCGGTATACAGCAGAATTACCGGGCCTAAGCTTAATTTGGATCATCACCGAATGGCTCCGTATCAAGCTCTATTTACAGAGATAGATGTCGGTGACCCTAGCGAGTTTCTTAACAGTGGCGGCACAGCTACACGCGGACCTCATGCAGGGCAGCGAATTACTTACTGGGGCATCACTGGCTCTGGCGCAACATTCGATGCAGAAACATGTGGTTTTGGTGGCGGCTACCTCTACTTCGTAGCAGTCAATACCACCACAAACTGCCCAGGTCAAAACTGGCATGCTGATGCAGAGCGATACATTAGCCCGACATCTATTGACCCGATTAATTTGTATGAAGATCAAGCACTGCACCTGATACCAACTAGGCCAACGTATGTAGTCCAGGCTCCTGGCGGTTACATGTTTGACAAGGATGCCGCGTCTATTGCCAGGCTCGACTTGGCGGGCGTTCAAGCTCTTATTCCTGGTGGTGATGGCCGGGGTGAATTTACCTTTCCAGCCCCTTACAGCACCCTGGGCGTTTTATTTTCAGACGGTGATGTTGAGACGTTTGAGTATTCCTACTGGCCGAAAATGTGTGGTAAGAACGGCAGTGGCGTTAGATACGTTATTGTTCCTCGAGGTGCCGGGGCTGAGGTTGTCACATACAACGAAGCAACGGGCGTAGTTGCTGATGTGGCGGGTCTAACAAACATGCCCGCTGGAATAGGTGGAGATTTTGAGTGTCACGCGACTGATGTTAATAAGTTCTATTATCGCAATGGAACCTCTATGGCAACGTTTGACATGCTGACGAACACAGCTGCCGATTTTTGGGATGTAGCTGCTGACATAGCGGCTACTGCACCTGAGGGTCTTGGGGTTACTATCAATGATTTATGGCAACGTAGCAATTCAATCGATGACAACATCCATGTTGTTTCTTACCGAACGGCTGCGGGAGGTGGGGATGATCTTGGCTGTATTGCCAAGCGTCTGTCAGATGGTGAGTACTTCATATACGAAAAAATCGTTGGAGGACTTTTTGATGAATGCCAGGCTGGCGCATTTGATTACGTTATTGTTAAAGATGATCCTGCGGTTGGTGGCCCTCAGCACAATAATTATATCTACTATGTTGACGATAGCGTCTCTGACTTGACCCCAATCACACCGAAGTACACCTTATTGGACATAGACGGTGCGGGAGGCCACTCAGATGTCTTCTATAACACAGCCGGATCTTACGAGGGGTTTGTTGCTTCTGATAACAATGACGGAAGTAATTGCAATACTCTTCGGCGCTGGAATTTTACTGACAATGTAGATACAGCTGCGCTGGTTGCTAATAGTGGAGAGCCATTACTGCAACAAGAAAATTGCTCAGAGGAAGCCCCGGAACACATAACGATGTATGACGAGGGTGACTATTATTGCGCGAGTTCTGAAAATGTAAATAACAGCCTGCAGGTATCTAACATTCTTTATTGTGGCACCATTGACCCTGATGACACGCAATTACTTGCTGTTGCTCCGGTTCCTTCTTTGAATGTTCCTGGAGAAGACTATGTTACCGCTCCGAAATGTGCCGCAACCCAAGATGGTGAATGGCTGCAATGCGGCGGGAACTTCGGAGATACCTCGCCTCAAAACATTCGGATATTTGCGGTCAAGATTCCTTACCACAAGCTATTTGAGATAGTGAACAATTCCATCTTTGAGGTTGTAACTGCCAATGTTGAGATAGATAACCAGCACATTATTACGACTGGACAGGGCTCAGGCTACGACACTACCAACCAGGTTGTATCCTCTAACAGCTGGGAGCTGACCGGCACCTTTGCTGACGTCAATGAAGCCAACTGTATTGGCATATCCGATAATTTAACACCTAGCGCAGCAACGGATCTGAAGCACGGCTTTTGTATCAATGCTGCCGGGGTAGTTGACTACTGGCAAAACGGGGCGTCAGATACGGCGTCAATTGCTACCGGGGTTATTGCCGCCGACACTTTTGAGATTGCTGGCGATGACGGGACATCCGAAGTTAGAGTCACAATTGATTCGGTTCTTGAGCACACCGAGGCGGCTGTCACGCTGACGTACCCAGCAATTCCTTTTTTCTACTACTCTGTCGCAGGCGACACTTATGACCAAGTGGCGTGGGATAACAACAAGGTATTCGGTGGCGGCTTAACAGATGTCGATTGGACTGGAGAAACTAATGGGGCGACGGATCAGGGGACTGGTGATGTGGATTGTGCCGCTAGCTGTAATCCTGCTGGAGCCTATTCAGTTGTTACTTTTGCTAGTCAGCCAGCGTCCCTTAGATTTCAGGTTGTTGATACTACTGATATATACAACATTGGCTTTGATGCAAGTCCTGCTGGCGATGCAAATGCGCTTGATTTCTCCTGGAATATGGGGGGAACAACAACTGCAGAAATCAGGGCTGGAGGCACTTACCTGACAGACACAACAATTGCTGACAATGACGTCTTGTGGATTGATATCGATGCAACGCAAGCGAGATGGTATAGGAATGACACGCTTATCCATACTCAAGCCACGGCGCCAACCTACCCGATCCAAGTGGACATGGCGTTTGGTGCCGTGGGTATTGTCACAGATGCTCAAACAGACTCTGCTCTTAAACCCTAGGAGACAACAATGAAAGGCTTTATGGTTCTGCTGGCTGCTTTATTCTCTATGACAGTGTTTGCTGACAAAGTGCTTTTTGATATTACTCTTCCAGGCGAGTCAAAGGAGACAAGGCTGAAGATTTCCGCGATCCCGAAAGCTGACTACTACAGACTGGTTGGTCAGTTTTATGTGGATGAAAATCCCGGAGCCACGGCTTCAGGAATATGCATGTTCCCTCTTGCTGATAGCGGGGCCTTGATTTGTGTTGTTAACGGCAGGGATTTAACTGCTGACATTGCCAGTTACATAAAAACCAACAGGGATGAGGCCGTAATGACCGTAGTCAATGTAGTGATCGCAGACCCTTCATGATTGAGGCGTTCATTATTTACTTTGCACTTTGGTATTTTCTGGTGCTGACCATTGGAGTTCCTGTGAGAGTGGCATTGCCATTTTCGATGATGGTGGGAGCTTTGCCTTATTTAGCCTTGCCGTTGTTTGTAGTGATAACCAAGAGATCAATGAAATGACTGTACTCGCTATCAATGACTTCAGGGGAGAGATACCTAGAATTGATAAAAAGAAGTTGCCCGAACAGGCGGCGACTGAGGCAGAAAATGTCAGGATAGACTCAGGCAATCTGGAAACCTGGCAAGATGCCTTGGTGTTACCCGACACCATGATTGGCGGCGTTGTTAACTCTATCTATCTGTATGACAGCCAATACTGGTTTAGCTCGAATGAGTTTTTTAGTGTTGTTGATTCTCCTCTTCCTAATGACCCGTACCAGAGAGCTTATTTTACAGAGCATCCCAACGGCCAGCCACGAGTTACATCAAATTTAATCGCTGGTGGCGCTGGAGTTCTTCCCCTGCAGACCTACGACCTAGGGGTCATTGCTCCGGCTACAGCGCCAAGTGGCACAGTTAATGTTGATGGTGGCGCTGACCCCCAGGATACCTCTGATGACGAAACTCGTTTTTATGTGGTGACCTATGTCACTGACTATGGGGAGGAAGGCCCTCCTAGCCCGGTAAGTGCCGAGCTTAGCTTGGGCTCTCCTTCGACGGAAGATGTAGACCTTGTGTTGCCAGTGCTGGGAGCGAATACCAGGAACATTACAAAGAAGCGCATTTATCGCACATCGACCAGTGGTAACGGGACTGTGTACCTATTTGTCGCTGAGGTGCTTGACGCGGTTGTGAATTATAACGATAGCCTTCTTGGCTCGCAGCTTGGAGAGCAGCTGTCCACCACCGGTTTCAACTTGCCGCCAGCCGGAATGAATGGCCTGGTAATGGGAACCAACGGCATAATGGCAGGATTTGTCGGCAACGAGCTTGTTTTTTCTGAGGCCTATCTCCCCTACGCTTATCCTTTGGAGTACCGGAGAACTCTCCAGTACGAAATTGTCGCGATTGCTCCCACGGCAACCGGGTTTGTAGTTGGCACCAAAGGTCTTCCGTACATTATCACAGGCGTGTCTCCTGACTCACTATCCATGACAAAGGTCGATGTCAGGCAATCGTGTGTCTCTCATCGATCAATGGTTGATATGGGCGACATTGTTATCTATGCCAGTCCTGATGGCCTGGTAGCAGTCAATGAGAGCAATGCGAAACTGATCACTGAAGATTTGTTTAGTAAGAGAGAGTGGCGAGGCATAGCCCCTTATACGATCCACGCTTATTTTTACGAAGGGCGCTACATCTTTTTTTATGGTGATCTGATTGAAGACGGCAATGGTGTTGGCGGAATAATGTTCAACCCATTGACTAAGGATATTACCCGGCTAGATTTCTACGCGACCAGCGGGTACAACGACATTGAGAATGACGCCTTGTATCTGGTTATTGGTGGAGTGCTTACCGAGTTTGATTCAGGGGCTGGGCTTCTTAATTATCGCTGGAAGTCTAAGGTTTTTCGTGGCGACGATATCACTTTTAGTTGCGCCAAAGTTTTCACTGACGATGCGCCAAATGTTTCTGCTAAAATCTGGGCCGATGGACTTCTTATTGTAGACTTAGATCCGATTACAGATGAATCGTTTCGGCTTCCACCTGTCAGGGCGACCGAATGGCAGGTTGAACTAAGAGGCGCGGCATCCATTGAGCGCTTTGCCTTTGCTACATCGCTGAGCGAGCTGGAATAGTGATACTTGATAAGCAAGCGAAATATCCGGCAATCCCCAGGCTGAAGAGCGGCAAAGATGTTTCCGCGATAACAGAGAGCATAGAAATCCTGACCGGTGCTACTGGTGATGGTCTGGACAAAGCGCTGACTGTTCGAGATCTTAACGACCTTGGCTTTCTGGATGTGGAGTTCCGACTGCCTGGACCTAATCCAATAATTGATATCTTTCCAGCCATACCTAGCGGGACATCAGCGTCGATCACGGGTGATGTGAATGAGATCCTTACTTTGCTTGAGGGCGAGATTAGGGAAGATCATCTTTACCAAGCGCTGAACGACCGAATAGATTTGATTGATGGGCCGACCGGCCTGGTTAACTCTGTTAGCACTATCACTGCAACAGTCAATGGCCACACCTCCTCAATACAAACTATCTCCAATATTCAGGGAGATTTGTCTTCAGAGTACATGGTGAAGCTTGATGTCAATGGCTATGTGGCTGGATTCGGTCTGTACAACAGCGGATCTAGCTCTACCTTCATTGTTCGCACCGATAAATTTGCAATTGGGCAGCCTGGGCAAGCGGGAAAGATTCCGTTTATTATCGGCACAGTGGATGGCGTTGCAACTATCGCGCTGAACGCGGCGACGTTCATCCCTGATGTTTCAATAATAAAAGCCAAGATAGCTAATGCCGCTATTGGCACCGCTCAGATTGATGACCTTGCCGTAACCAACGCCAAGATTGGAGTGGCGGCGATTACCGAAAGCAGGATCGGTGATCTGGCGGTCACCAACGCAAAGATCCAAGACATTGCGATAAGCACTGCGAAGATAGAGTTTCAAGCGGTCACATCCGCAAAGATCGATAATCTGGCGGTCACCAATGCAAAGATCCAAACTGCCGCTGTTGACACGCTTCAGATTGCTGGCAATGCAGTTACAGTTCCAGCAGCTGCCTCCGCTGGAAATGCTGTAAATTTTACTGCAGTAAATCTCTGGCTCAACATGATATCAGTGACTGTGAATTTTGGTGCAACTTCACCAGGGAAAGTCTATGTTTCTGGCTCTATTAATTTTCAGGCCACTGGCTCCGGGAGCGCATCAACCTTTGCTGTAAGAATTGAACACAACGGTAATTTCTATGGCGCTGTTGGTGCATCCGTTGCTGATAATTTCTCAATAGGCTTGACTTGCAGCTTTGTAATTTCAAGCCCAGGAACTGGTTCGCAAACATTTAACATTCAAGGATTTAAAGACACTGCAGCTCCGTATGAGTACACCACAAGAGCGATATCAGTTATTGGAATAAGGCGATGAGGTATGTTGTTTTTGTTGCAACCGGGGAAATCACGAAGGTTTTAGATGTTCCCCCTGACTCAATTGCTGCAAATATAGAGCCGGGCGAGCAATACATTTCCGTGAATGATGACTTCGATGGAAGGCTTCATTACATTGACATCCCTGGTGGAAATTTGGTGATTGATCGTCCGCTCATGCCGATTACGGTTCCCTTTACAACGGCGTCGGTTAATGTAGAACTTGTCTTCACAGGGGTTCCTGTCGGGACAGTGGTCAGGCATCCGCAGGGGTTAACTACTGTTACAGACGGCTCTATTGAATGGGAGTCTGCAGATCCGGGAAGCTTTCAATTATTCTTAAGGAATTTCCCCTACCAAGACGAGGTGCTTCGCGTTGAAATTACCAGTGCATGATGACACTGTAGGAATGACCACTGTTGAAAGGGACCGGCACCTTGAGCTTCGAGGCGCTTTCTTCAACATGACCGTGCAAGAAATTGATGCCTGGATTGAAACTGAGATTGGATCAACTCTGGATGTAGATGATGTGAAGAGGGTTTTAAAAGGCCTGGCGAAAAGGCTCAATGCTCTTGGCAATGTGGTAAAGGACATGAGGTGAGCCAGGTAGATCCTATCCTTACAAACTTCGATGAAGTGTCTGAATACATTTCACCGATAATTTCTGCTATTGGCGGCAGATCTAAAAGACCGTTTCTTGTTGAAGATGTTAGAAGGCTTTGCAACGAAGGCCGGGCGTTTTTGTTCATGCACGAATCGTCTTTCACGGTGCTTAGGCCAGTCAGCAAATCAACCATACAAATTTGGATAGCTTACGGAATCAAGGACGGGTCGACTGATCTCTACCTGCCTGTAATCAAATCGCTCTGCAAAGAGCTTGACGTTGAAGTGATCGAATTTGAAACAGCGCTTCCAGGCATGGAAAGAATGATGCCCAAGTTTGGATGGAAGAAAGCTTACACAGTTTGGAGGCAACCAGTAGATGTCTAAATATTTCGGGCTTGATCGTCAATTCCAACCCATTGACCACCCAAGGTTTCAGATTAACAGTTTGAGATACAAGGGCGGCGGTGATTACGAAGTTGAAGAAACGGCTGACCAAAAAGAATTGGCTAGGATTGCCAGTGAAAAATGGACTCACTACCAGGAGAAATTTATTCCTGTGGAAAATCTGTATATCGATGAGGCTCGAAACGCCGACAGTCCAGCCAGGATGAATTCAGCGCTGTCTGCTTCCACTGCCGCCTCGAAACAGGCGAGCGGAGAAGCTCTTGATGAAACTATTCACGGGCTTACTTCTCAGGGGGTTGAGTCTAGCTCGGGCAAATTCAAGTCAGCCATCAGAGATCACTCTATTGATTCGTCAGCGAATGAGACCGATATCAATGTCAGGACTGGCCAGGCCATTCAGGACGACAAGCTCCGAGCTTTGCAAAATGTTGTGAACATTGGCAGCGGGCAGGAAGCTGTGGCCTTGACCGGCTTGCAAAATGTTGCCTCTGAGAGTGCCGCCCAGGCTGAGGATAAAGCTTTCAAAAGATCCAGCAGGCGTCGATCCAATATTGCCGCTGCTGGCACGGTAGCAGGGGCAGGTTTCCGGTCGGCGATCAATGATGACGAGGATTTATAAATGAGCCGTCTATTTCCCACTAACGAGCAGGTAGGCCGAGAGAATGAAGAGCGCCAGGAGAATGATAGCGCTGATGGTGGTTATAGCCTGGGGGTTTCGACACAGAGTATAAAGCCAGCTTACTTCGGCAGTGACACCTACGCTCAAGATATGAACGCCTACCTATCAAGGGCGGCATGGGAAGATTACAAGACTCGATATCAGCCGATAGAAGATGAGCTGATTGACCATACCCTTGGCACTGAGATGCTGAACCAGAGGCTGTCTGCAATTAGCGTTAATGCAGATACTGCTTTTAAGTCAAACTTTGGGTCAGCTGAAAGAACCAGGGGCAGGTACGGGATTCAGCAAAACGCACAAGAGAAAGCTGCGGGTGCCCGCAGTCGTGGACTTGCTAAAAGCACGGCCATAGCTGATGCGAAGAACAATACTAGAACGCATATTCAGGACAGGAAAATGGAAATCATTGGCGGCGGAGCACAAACAGTCAACCAGGCTATAAGGGGTTAAGTATGTACAGCATTGTTGGTTCTGGGCAAAGGAAGAAACGGTCAGCTATCAGTACTTTCGACTTGCTTGCCACGCAGGAGCGTCGCCGGAATGCCACTAATGAGAGTATTCAGGACGCCGAAGATGCTCAGCGCGACAGCGCGATAGGCAGCGCCGGTGGGGCTTTGGCTGCCGATGTGATTGCGCCTTCTGCGGCTGTCGCCGCGCCGGTTGTGGAATCTGCCCCGGCATTTGTTGCTGCCGGTGAGGCTGCTACTACGGGCACTGCCATTGCTGCGGCTGAGGCCCCCGCTCTTATCGCTGGGGCTCAAACAGCTGCCGCCACTGGTGCTGCTGCCACCGGGGCTGCGGCAACAACCGCTGCGGCTACTGGTGCTGCGGCCACCGGAGCCGCCGCCACTGGCGCTGCCACTGCGGCTACTGGAGCCACGGGTGTGGGTGCTGGCGCTGGCGGAATGCTTGCCGCCATGGGGCCGGTTGGATGGGCCGCTGCTATTGGTCTAGTCGCTATGTCACTATTTTAATGGGAGTAAATAATGCCAGCATTTGATTTCGTCGGAGGGTTCGAGCGAGGGTTCGAGACTGTCGATAGATACAAGCGCAACAATCGCAGGGACAAGGAGAGAAAGCATGCCATTGCTACCAATGAAGAGCGGTACCAAGAAAACAAGGAAAGACAGTCCAGGGTGGACGCAGAGGCAACCGCTTCCCGCGCCGCCAATCTTGATATCAGCCAGCAGAACCTCGACCTCAACCGAAGCCGAGTCGATGCGCAGGCATCCCGTCAAGCCAGTCGAGATGCCGCTATAGATGATCAGAACAAAATCAACAATGAACGCAACGACAGAAGGGATACACTGGCCGAGCAGCGAGAAAAATTTGCGCGTTTGGCTGAGGAGGCAAAAGTTTGGGGTTATCGATCCACCCAGCATGGAGAAGAATTCCCGTCAGAGCTGCATGAAAAGCTGCTTGAGAATGGGATGGGGCATCTGTCTTTTTTGTTCGCTGCTGAAAATCCAGAAGCGCATCGAGCGACCATGGAAATGGCTCCTATTCTTGAGATGCTAGCCAGTGGTGATCCCCGCCAAATTGCCGAGGCTGCTGCTGATCCTGCGACAGTGGATAAAATGAACATTATCTATGCCGAGCAAATCAATAAAGGCATAGGTGAGATCCCTCAGCATCATGATTCCCCGATTGTTAGCAAGCGGATTTCAGAATTGATACCAGGCCCTAATGGTACTTTCGGTGTTGAAATGGAGATCACTTTGGAGAATGGGATCAAATACACGGCACCCCGGACCCAGAATTCGAGCACCGATCCAGAAGACCCTGTCAAGCTGATTGGTGCAGATATTGCTATCGATGATCTGATGGGCCGCTATCAGATTGCTAGCATGCTGGACGGTGAAAACAAGAGCAAAGCTGCAGACATGTACAACGCTTTGTATGGCACTGCGGCACAAAAGAATACAGACCCTGCTGAAAACTATCAGGAATCTTTCCAGAAAATATTCATTGAGCAATCGAAAATCGTTAATGAAGAAAGCGGCATTCCACTTTCTTTCGATGAAGCTTTGGCCAACACCCACGAGGTGCTTAGTGAGATGGGCCTGACGAATCCCAACGCCCAGGCTGAACCTCAGAACACTGGTGAGCCCGAGCCCTTTGTAGAGGGCCAGCATCCGACCTCAACGAACAAAGACACTGGCCAAAGGTGGTATTTAACTAACGGGAAGTGGGAACTTATTGAATGACATTGCCCTCAGGAGCCCAATTAGATGAAAAAATTCCCCCTCTCCCACCAGGGGCTGTGCTTGACCCTGCCCCATCAATTCCGCCACCGCCACCAGGGGCTGTACTTGACACTAACGAGCTTGGGCGCCGTTCATTTGGTCGGCATGTAGGAGATGTGGGTGCTGCCCTGGGTGGTGGTCTTGCTAATTTGGCTGGCGATATATCCTGGCTGGTTGACGTCACTTCGCCCGTGGATATGTCGGGCATCACCGAAAAGGCGGGTGAAGCGGCTGATTTCTTCCAGGGCCTTAAGTCTGACCAGCTGAAAGAATCTTACGAAAAACTAGGCCAAGCGGACGGGTTCATTGAAAGCATGGCCATGGTTGGCCAGAACCCCAATCTTATCCCCGATATGCTGATTGGCTCGCTGCCTTATCTGTTACCTGCTGGAGGTGTGGCTAAGGTGACCGGTGCTGGACGCGCTGGAGTTGCGGCCGTCTCTGCCACCGGGGGAATCTTGGAGGGCGCTAACGCCGCCAGAGAGGCTGAGGGACGCGTTGACGAAATGACGCCAGAGATGCTGGCAGTCTCTTCTGAAAGCTACAAAGGCTTGATTGACTCTGGACTGACCCCGGACCAGGCCAAAGAAATGATCAGAAAGCGAACCGGACTGACCACGTTTGCCTTCACCGCTCCGGTTGCCACGCTGGCTTCCGTGCTCTCAGGCTCTGCCAAATTAGAGGCGGATTTCTTTACTGGTGGCGCGACCAGAAACGTGGTGTCGGCGGTGGCCAAAGAAGGCGGGGAGGAAATAATCCAGGAAGGGGCAAATGCCCTGGGCGGAAACATTGGTGTGCGCGTCCACGCTGATCCTGAGCAAGATCTGAGAGAAGGGGTGGGCCAAGCTGCTGCTATGGGCCTGGTTGCTGGTGGGGCTCAGGGTGGCGGACTACGGCTTGCCGGGTCTCTTATCTCACGCAATAAAATCAGCCTTGATCAAATCGGTGAAGAAACTCCAGAGCAAACAGCATCACGGTTGGGTGCCGAGCTACAGGGCCTTGAGGCTGAGATCGTGGAAGCAGAAGCCAACGGGATGGCCCCTGAAGACATTCAGCTATATCGAGATGCCTACAACGAAATCGAGGTTGAATTTGCGCGGGCTAAAGGAATTGACCCGTCGCCACTGGAGGGGGAGCTTCTCCCTGCAGCAGAAGAACCACTTCAAATTGAAGACCAGAACATTATTTACCAGGGTCGAGACCGCAAGACTGTTGACGGCGAAAGCAACCTCGTGGATGTCGTTGAAACAAACAAATCTCCCTTAGTCCCAACTGCTGAAGAGCTTGATGCCCAGGCGAACGAAGCGGCCACATCACCCCTGAACGCCCTGCCATTACCGACCCCAGCCCAGGAAGAGTCTGGCGATTATCAGAAGGGCAAGGTCAGTGTGCTTGGCTACGATATCGAGATCGAGAATCCTCGGTACTCTTTGCGTAGCGGTGTTGATGAGGATGGCAGCAAGTGGGAAACGTCCATGGCCCACCACTACGGCGATATCGTCGGGACCGTGGGTGCTGATGGAGATCCAGTTGACGTCTTTGTCGGTGAGAATTTGGAAAGCCAGAAGGTATTCATTGTCGATCAGCTTGATAAGGATGGCAGCTTTGACGAGCACAAAGTCCTTATGGGATTCGATAATCTACTTCTTGCCAGGAAAGGATACCAGGACAATTATGACGAAGGCTTTACTGTTGGCCCAATCACTGAAATGTCGGTCGATGAATTCAAGACCTGGACCGAGCGCGGTGATACTACCTTGCCTATTAGCCAGACACTGTCCGGCACACCGCTTAAACAAATCGAGCTGACTGAAAAAATGGTACTCGAGTCCAGCGGTGAAGAGGTTGAAGTAACTCAGACCGCAGACGTGTTGATTTCAGAGATTGACAGCAGAATTGACTCAATGAAGTCTCTTCTTAATTGCGTGAGGGGCTAAGGGATGGCGAAGAAAATAAGCCAAGAACAACTGAGAAAGATTCAGAAAAGTGGGGCGAAGGTTTCTCGAAAGCCAAAGGCTCCAGTGGTTACTGAGCTGGATAACAACAAAAAGATGCTCGCCGATTTAGCTGGCACGTTAATAGCTGAGAACAAAAAATTGCTGGAATCTGCTGTCAAATCTTTTGCCTCGATAAAGCAGGAGGTTCAAGTTTCCAGTGTTGCTCCTCCTCCAATGAAGCGAGTTATTGTGGAAAACGTGCAAAGGAATAGTGATGGCGACATTGCTGGCTTTGATATGAATATCGAGCGCGAAAAGACAGGTGTTCATTAATGGCTGTTCCGACTTACTCAGAAGATCTAACTGATATAGACCTGGGCGAATCTACTACCGGTTGGAGTGCCTACGGTGGCGGCGGTGCTGGCCTGGGCACAGGTGCTGACTTTGCAATCCAGGGCACACTTGCTGTTGATAAGCAGATCACAGGCAATGGCACGATCAAGGGAATGATGCACAATGATGGGGGCATTACCCTGGGTGCGTCCGATCATATATGGGGATGGATCTTTGCGGCCACACCGGGAATTATCGAAACGCTTGCTAATGGCGGTAAGCGGATGTCGATAGGCACCGGCACCACCGCCAGAAACGATTACTACCTTGAAGGATCTGATACCAGGCCGGAAGGTGGCAATAAGTGCTACTGCGTTCGATATTCAACCGCCACACCTAGCCCTGGCTCAAAAACTGGATCACCTGGCGCTACTCCGACTTATTTTGGTGGCGGCCTGCACATGACGGACACGGCTAAGGCGGCAAACCTCGGTTGCGATGCTTTCCGTTATGGAACAGGGGCGTATATAACGGCAGGTGAGGTGGCTAACCCGGCCACATTTTCAGGCTTTGCAACTCAGGATGAGCTTAGTGCCAACAAGTGGGGAATCCTGTTTAGAGTAAGCGGCACGTTCCAAATGCAAGGCCGGTTTGTTATTGGGCAAAATAATGCGGGAACTGCAACAGCTGCGCACTTTAATGATAGTAGCGGAGCGGTAATAACTTTTACTGATACTCCGCATTCTCAAACAGATTTTACACAGATCATTATTGACCATGCCTCAACAGTATTTGTTCTTGAGGGCGCGACATTTATTGGTCTTGGAACTAACAATCCTGGACAGCTTAATTTTACCGATGTTACCTATACCACAGATCCCGAACTTACCGGCTGCGTATTCAAATCTATTGGGACAACTGATTTGCAGGCAGAGGTGGCGGCGGTAGGGTGTGATTGGTCAGCATGCGATCTGGTCACCCAAAATGGAGCAGTAATTACGGTATGTGATTTTAGTTCAAGTGCGAACGCCGTGGCATTGCTTGTAGATGATATCAACAATGTAACTGACTGCAATTTTGTGAGTGACGGCACGGGCCATGCAATTGAATATGCTCCGGTTGGAGCCGGTCCTTTTGTTGTTAACTGGGACGGGAATACCGATTCTGGATTTTCTGCAACTGACGGCAGTACCGGTAATGAAACTATTCTTATTCATCCGGGCACAAACGGCGCTGACATAACTATAAACGTAGTCAACGGCGGCGGCACTCCGACAATTATGGAGCATGCGGATTACACCGGGACTGTGACGGTTCAGAACGCAGTGACATTGACTGTTACTGTTTTCGATGACTCTACCGGTCTAGCATTGGAGTCGGCTCATGTATGGATAGGCAAGGACAGCGACAAATCAACGATAGCAAGCGGCGCAACAAATTCGTCTGGTGTTTACACGACCGCTTACAGTTACGTCTCTGATACTGATGTTGTTGGATGGGCCAGACAAATGGATCTGTCGGGAACGGATTACACGCCGAAAGATTTTAGCACCACGATAACGACAGCAGGCATGTCAATTACAGTAAGACTTCAACCAATATAGAGGGTATGACCTATGGCTATTTATGACAAGGATGCAACTGCGAGTACTGCTGTTACTGCGTTCTTAGCTCAATTCACTGTATCAGCAAACGGAAACATCAGGTACGACACTGGTACCGACACATTCCACACCTGGTGGATTCACCGGGCCTTGCAAAAAGTGGCGTGGGATTTTGCGATATCTGGTGATGATGAAATCAATTTGTCAAAGCCAAACCCAAGCACCTCAGAAGCATTGGGCACAATTATTACGCTTCTTAATCATACGGCTGATTATACGGTTAATTACAACATCACTGCGACGGAAGCTGAATATTTCTTCGGCGGATCTATCGAGCAGAATGATGGCGATGATCGTTTCTCTGGATTGATTGTGCTGGGATCGGTTGCTTCCGCTACTCAGCTGCAGATTATTCAAAACAATGGCCTGCTTACTTCGCACTGGAGCACAGGAAAGAATCAGACAGACGGACAGACGCTTATCCGTGTATTGGTTCAAACACGATCAGGCGGAACGGCCATTGATGGTGGCCGCGTTATTGTAAAGGCGAACGAGTGGGGTGACACGTTCTCGGTATGGCGCACTACACTCGGACTGGGTGAATCAGTAGCGGCGATTAACACTTTCTCTGATCCTCAGAACGACACTTTGATTGCAACAGTCGCGGCCTATACCGGGATATCAAACACCGAAGGCTACGGCACTATCGATATCGGTGACGGCTCCGGCGCTAAACCCTACTTATCAGAATGGACTTACGGGGCGAACAACAAGAAGGCTCTTTATGAGTACACGAAGTGGCAGCTTGTCAGGGGAACGTCAGAGACAGTCTACGGCATTGATGGCGATCTATTTACAGGTGGACCGACATTCAAGGCCGATGTATCTGGAGCAGGGTCGGAGACCTTTACTCAGAATGAGGTGGTAACCTGGACTGAAGCCGGTACAGCATCATCCGGCATTCTGATGGCAGCCGACAGCATGACCGACGGCACTACTGCCGAGATCTGGATACATTTGCTGACCGGTATCAACCCAACTAACACAACCACTATCAATGGCGCAACAGCTTCAGTTGATCTAACAGCTGACTCAACGAGCTTGATTCCATCGCCAAACCATTTGGGGCAATTTACGGGCTCGGCATGGATTGGTGCCTACGGTATTGGTTTTGATAACGGAGAAGTTACACAGTCTGACTCTGTGAGTCCTTTGGACGAGTCTGGTCCATTGTCTCCGCCAAACAACGTGACGGCAACAGTTACCGTAAACGGAACAACGAATGCTCACGTGTTCCTTGCTCCGGCTACGGGCGGCGTGGTTGATCAGACTCAGTATACTGCGGCGGCTGGCAACACAAGTGGTAATGGAACATTTGTTATCTCAGAGGCAATTGCTAGTGATACGCCTACGTCTGGCTGGGTTTTGATACTTGAAGGCACCACCTTTGAGGCAATTGAGTATTCGTCATGGTCAGCATCTACATTTACCCTGGTAGGAACATTGCCCCAGACCTACACCTCTACAAAGGATGTGATTGTTCCTCTTTTTTACGACAATGTGGCGGCAGACGGAGGCTTTGTATCCACTAGCTTGGTTCAGTCATCAGATATTTCTGTGGCTGGATGGGTGCGCCATGGGGAGCCAGGTACACCACATAAGCCTGTGGCTATTGCCGGTACTGTGGGCTCTGCAGGCCTATCTTTGACTGTTCAACTTGACGCTGAGTAATCATGGCTTATTCCGTTAACTGGACAAGCAAAGTTGTCACCATACCTGTCTCAGATCTGATATTAGTTTCTGGGACAAGGTATGAGCTTGACATGTTCGCTTGTCATGAAGAACTAAGGCGATTGGAATATACTTTCAATGAAGGACTGGCTCACGATCAGATACTGGATCACACTAATCCAAAAACTGATTTTGCCGGTGTTGATTACGCTGGGTTTGATGAAATAATTAACGGGTACACTGTTCAATTTGAGCCTGGGCCTACTCGTATAGACTTAAAAGGATCGAACAATAATATTATTGACGTGCTCATAGATACAGGGATATCTGTTGTGCCTAATAATTCTGTTGGTTTGCAGCTTGTTTCGGCTGGAAGTCAGGTAACAGAGGCAACTATTACTGATCATTTGCTTACGTATTTATACGAAGGGAATGAGAGCGTACTGGAAGGTCTTAGAATAACTAGAGCGGCACTTGCTGGTGACGTTGTAAAGGTTGGCAACACTTATCACTTTAAGTCTAAGGATGGAACAACTAATAGAATTGTAAGCCCTACCAATGAAGAAGGTGAGAGAACTGGAGTGACTACCGATGGCACTTAGCCATTTCGGAAGCCAGCATTTTGGCTCACAACATTTTGCATCTAACCACTTCCGTGGAACGGTCGGTCCAATTACTGATCCAGAAATTAAGTCGGGCGGAGGCTCCACTAATCCTTTTATGCAATGGAGACATATCGAGTCTCAGACTGATGTGTTAGTTGAAAAAAATATTGGCGTTGATGAGCAAGACTTTATGGACATTATCACTATCATTGTTGCTTCTGGAGTACTAGACGAATGAGTATCACTCGATGCTTAAGAAAAGTGCCAGGTGTTGATTCTACCGATGCGGCCAACATTAAGTCTTTGGCTAATGCCTATGTTGCCGAGGGAATGAAGCCAATAGAGGCTGGAGTGGCAGCAGTCACAGATGTTCTTACTGACATTCGCGGTGAACGTGATACCCTGGTCAAACAGATTGAAAAAAAAGGCGGAGTCGCGCCAAGGCGGTCCGGAGAAAGGGATGTTCTTCGAGCTAAGAAACGGGAGCAACGCAATGATCGATCAGCAAATGAAAGCCCACCAACTTCGGTTCAAGATGCGAGCCCTGTCCAACGCGATACAGTGGCTAGCTCGCAGAGACAAAGCCCTGCGTCAGCAGAAGGCAATACAGGAGCGGACAGAGATACTGTTTCGGCTGCCGGACGAACAGATACACCCTCACGCGCTGGAGGGAGTCCTCAAGTCGACAGTGCTAGAAATACTGGGCATGGAGGAGACCTCAAACTCATAGCTGATGCCAGGCTGGACGCCGATGGTGAACTGGATCTTGTGGCCGATGATAATTCCTCGATCCCGCAGCTGACCAACAAACTTGCCAGGTTATTCAAAGCCCCTATAGTTGCCATCAGGGATAGAAATGGCAGAGCGAGATTTGATGCGGCCACTCTTAACGGCAAGATCTATTTAAATGTTGACGCCAAGTCTCCATTAATCCCCCTTATCATGCATGAGATTGGGCACAACCTGCCCAAAGATATCAAGAAAAAACTGATTACCGCTGTCATGGACACGGTGACTCCCGCGCAAAAGAAAGCATTCCTGAAAGAATTTAATTTCTACCAAGACAAGTCCATTCAGGATGAAGAGCTGGTCATGCGGATCATTGAGCAGGACGCGCAGAACCCTGAGTTTTGGAAAAAGATTAGCCGGAAAACCGGCGTCACTGACTTCCAACAAATAGCCGAAGCCGTCCTGAAGATTTTGGATAAGATGCTGCAGGGATTTCGACGAGAGAATTCCAGCCAGTTTACTGCTGACATCGATGCTGTTCGAGACGCTGTTGCGGAAGCTTATGCATCCGCATTGGCAAGGCCTTCTGACGCCGTTGCCGTCCCTGCATTTAAATCCAGGGGAAATGGCGAGAGAGAGATACCCTCCAATTTTGATGACCTGGTTTCTCTTGACCAGGTCGTGCCCCGCGCTCAAGTAGGATCATATAAAACCAACCGAGATTTAAAGGTTGAGATCCAGAGATCTGTCAGCGACGCCTCGAAAGTTTACGGCCTTGATCTGTCCCAGGAAAACGCCCAGACCGAAGCCTACCTTACTCGAGTTGGTGTTCGTGATGCGCTGCATGCGATCAAGTCTAATCAGAATGCCATTGGCTGGTATGACGTCACTGTCACCAAAGCCAAAAAGATTCTCTCCAAAATACACCCTGAGTTGGCGACCGACAAAGAAGCCGAGTTTGCTTTCACCTGGGCGCTGGCTGTCACCTCAAATGGGATGAAGATCAACGACAATTTCAAGCTGGCAGAGAAGGCGTATTCTTCTTACAAAGCCAATGGAAAGATGCCAACAAACATTGGCGTGGGCAACGCTGCTCCAAATATCAACGACGGCCTGACACAATTCAACGACATGGTCGAAGCGATGGGTGCTGGTACCGCGTCGAGATTCATGGCTACCGAATTCAGCTTTGGTCAATTGAAAAAGTTTGGCTTCAAGGTTACTGGCGAGCTAGTTGACGAAATGGTCAGGGGCGCTGCAGTTCTTGGACCAAAGATTGGCAATGGCTTTTACTCAAACCTTAACGGCTTGTTTGATCAGCTGACAATGGATCGCTGGCTCATGAGAACCTGGGGCCGATGGACCGGCACACTGATCAACGAAAGACCTGACATGGTGCGCAGTAAACGCGACGAGCTAAAAACCCTTGTTCGCAAAATCAAGATCAACCGAAAGGACACTCAGGCGTTCGAGTCTGTGCTTGGCGGCAAGCTGCAGGTGGGTCGTATTGATGCGCTTGCCGCACAAGTTCAGAAAGCATCGATGCTGCCTGCTAACCGAGCGGTCATGAACCAAACCCAGGCGGGTGAGAATATTCGCAAGGTGGGCAATGCCCTGGCCAAGTATCTTGACGGACAGAAGGAAGCTCCCTCTAATGGCAAAGAACGTCGGTGGATACGGCAAATATTCACTAATGTACTTGAAGATCTGCAGAACCAGGGGTACCCTACTCTTAACATGTCTGACCTGCAGGCGCTTCTCTGGTATCCAGAAAGACGTCTGTATGACATAGCCAAATCAGATCAGAATGTGTCTGACGGTTATGCTGATGACGCTGCACCTGACTACGCTAATGCTGCCGCAGCACTAGCAAAGTCCTCTGGCGTTAGCGAGGCGGACATCAACGAAGCAATAGCAGAAGGGATCAATGATCATGAGGCCAGAGTCAGCGCAGGACCAACACGACCAGGCGACGGAGGATCAGAAGCCGAACTACAAAGCGGTGGAGGTTTCTCTCAACGGGAAAAACGAAACTTCGTCAACGAGCGAATCTTCGTCCCCGGACGGATTAGTAGAGCGGGTGATGAAAAGGCACGGAGTTTCAAGGGACCAAGCCGAGGAGCTGATCAACGAGTCGGGAGTCTACTAACCCATAAGCCAACTGCGGCTTTTGCAAATCTGCTGAAGTCCTCAAATCTGCCGGCTCCAGAAATCACGGAGCTGGCATCCAACGAAGAAAGCGCCAAGCAATTCCTCTCAGCAATCGAAGCGTCGAAATCCAGCTCTCGTTACGGCGCAGCCGTTTATGTCTATCCGCAATCTGAATACCAGAACATGCGCCTGTTCCAGACAGCTGACGGGAAGTCTGGTTTCGCCATTAAATCTGATGGCGATATCGTCAGTGTTTACAGCTCAGGCGGTGGCATTAGTTCGGCCATGCTTGCCCTGGCGGTAGAGCAAGGTGGCACCAAGCTCGATGCGTTCGACACTCAACTGGTGGACATCTATCAGACCAATGGCTTCAAGGAAGTCTCCAGAGAGCCGTGGAACGATCAATACCAACCTGATGGCTGGGATAAAGAACTGTTTGGTAAATTCAATGGCGGTGAGCCTGACGTTGTTTTCATGGAATATGATGGCGCGTTTGATCCGGCTGAAGACGTTCGGTTTAGTGCTCAGCCTGCAGAGCCGCCTCCTGGTGACGTCCATGGCCTACCGCCAGCCAAGCTAGTTCCATTCAATAAGCCATCTGATGCCCGTTGGGAGAGATTTGTGCGGCGGGTGCAGGATCGGCATCGTGTGCTGAAAAAGGTCGTCGAAAATATCGAAGAGGCTGACGGCAACATCACTGACGAGAACAATGCCTACCGAGTTGAGGAAGCCTTTCACGGCAAAACCGAGGAAGATATCAGGGAGCTAGAAGAGGATCATGTTGACGGCATAGTGAAATCCATGAACAAGGCTGAAGTCAGCCAGGCCGAACTAGATCTGTACCTCATTGCCCGCCACGCGAAAGAGCGTAATGCGCACATCGCCACGATCAACAGTGAGATGCCTGACGGTGGGTCCGGAATGACTAATGCGGACGCTGCCCGGATTCTTCTCTCTGTTTCTAAAGATCCGCGATACCAGGGTTTTCGACAAGTCGCTTCAATGGTCGATAGCATGCTGGCCCTGCAGCGCCAGAAAGTCCGTGATGGCGGGCTGGAATCCGATGAGGTTATCGATGCCTGGGAAGCAAGCTATAAGTTCTATGTTCCGCTAAAAGGCTTTGCAAATGATGAACTTAACGACGACCATCCATCGACTGGCGCCGGTTTTTCCATCCGAGGAAAGGAAAGCTTTCGGGCCATGGGTCGCCAGTCTATGCCCTCATCGCCCCTTATCAACAGCATAAGCGATACGGCCAGAGCGTTGGTTCGATACCAGAAAAATGAAGTCGGCAAATCTCTGATGAAACTGGTTGAGGAAAACTACAACCCCGGCTATTGGGAGGTCTTCGGTCCTGGGAATCCAGACAGGGAGCGCGGCACTGACGCCAAGGGCCAGGTGATTCCTGATGCGCCAATTCAGATGCATGCCAGGAAGGATCGCTACTTGCCGGTCAAGAAAGATGGTGAGGTTTACTACGTCAAACTGGCTGATGATAGGCTGATCAAGGCAATGGCCAACCTGGATCCGGATGTGGGTGGCTGGCTGATTCAAACCAGTGGCGCTATGGTTCGGTTCCTATCCTCAATGGCGACGTCCTACAATCCTGGGTTTATCCCGCTCAATTTTATTAGGGACATTCAGTCCGCCGTCATGAATGTTTTGGCGGAACAGGATCTTACTGATGGTCGGGTGCAGGGAAAGAAGATTGCCACAAAAATGGTGAAGAGCACTCCCAGGGCAATCCGGGCAATCTATCGCCATTACCGCGGTAAAACACCCACGAATGAGTTCGGTCAATATTTTGATGAATTTCTGGCTGACGGAGCCAAGACTGGTTTCTTTGACTCTAAGACACTGAGGCAGCAGCAGAAATCTGTAGAGCGCATGGTCCTGATGACCGAGGGCGGGGTCGTAGGTAACTCGATCAAGGGCGCGAAATCCGTAATGGATTATGTCGAACACCTCAATACCGCGATAGAGAATGGAGTCAGGCTGTCTGCTTACACCCATGCGCGGAAGGCTGGGACACCTAGGGCCCAAGCTGCATCACTTGCCAAAAATTTGACAGTAAACTTCAACAGGAAAGGGGAGTTAGGACCGACAGTTAGCTCACTTTATATGTTTGCCAACGCCAGCATTCAGGGTACGGCCACGTTTTCCAGGTCAATGCTGACCTTCAAGGACGCTGATAAGTGGCACCAGAAGCTCAACCTGGGACAGAAGGCCGCTCTGACACTCGCTAGTACCGGGTTCGCCTTATCGGCTGCCATGCGCCACCTGGGAGGCGAGGACGACGATGGCGAGGCATGGGTTGATAAGATTCCTGCCTGGGAGAGAGAGCGGAACATAGCATTGTTCAACCCGTTTGGTGAGCCTGGCGAGAGGTTCAACATCCCGCTGCCTTACGGGTACAGCATTTTCTACAACATTGGTGATGCGTTAGAGTCGCTGGCGTTCAGTGATTCTGACAAGCGAAATGTGTCAACCCTGGGCGTTGAGCTGGCCATGGCTGCGCTGGGTAGCTTCTCACCCGTCAGTGTTCAGAATAGTGACGAGCCAGTGAGGGCGATCGCGAAGACTGTTGCGCCGACACTTCTCCAGCCAACGATACAGATTGCCCTGAACGAAAATTTTATGGGCACACCGATATCGGAGGAGCAAAACGACTTCGAGGAAACCAAGTCTGACTCTCATACATCGATGCGGAGCACCAAAAAATTCTACAAAGACCTGGCGCTTACCATGAACAACCTCACTGGCGGCACCATGTACCGGCCTGGAGCGATTGATATCAGCCCTGACTCTATTGAGCATGTTGCTGAATTTGTTGGTGGGGGCCTGTACCGCTTCACCTCGAGGGCCTGGGAGACTGGCCGGGGCCTGGCTGTTGGGACCACCCCTGAGCTGCGCAATGTTCCAATTCTCCGGTCATTGTACAAAGAGCCGGTCGTCTACCAGGACCAAAGTGATTTCTACGATCGCCGCAACGAGATCAAGGCCATCCGCGCTGACCTGCGCAACATGACAGGTGCTGATCGGTTGAGCTATCGCATAGCCAACGAGGGAAAGCTAAATCTGTGGGGGTCGGCATCATTCACAGCCAAGCGCCTATCGGCTTTGCGTAAACAGCGTGACAGATGGGAAGGTGACTCTGGATTAACTGAAGCTCAGCTGGATGACAAACTGGATGCGATTGAAGTGAAGCAGAAAGAAGCGATCGATCGGTTTAATCGCCAATGGAATGATGCGAATTAGATGCTGATTTCTTCTATGTCTGTGACAGATCCGTCTTTGTGAAGTATGAATTTTTGAATTCCATCTCCGGTGTATGCATACCGCTCTCCAGTAGCAATGTCTTGCTTTTCTAGAACAGTTCCATACCTAACCATCGTGTCAACCACCCCGCGATAGTATTTGTTCATCGTTTCTTGTGCAGCAAGGTATTCCGGGGTGCTTGTACTTCCCGCGCCTAACAGTATAGACATTCCGGATGCTGGCTTAGACACACTTCCCATAGGGAGAAGTGGGGCAGCCACTACAGCAGCTGCCCCATGTATTGCTGATGACAAAAGTTTACGCCTGGTAATCATGCGGCCATCAACTTGATTTTGTTTCTGACTGAAATCTCCTTGCCATTTTTAAGGAGCCGAACATCACCATTTAACTGATAGCAAAGCTCGTGATAGATTTTAAATATCTCTTCCCTGGTGTGGCCATAGCTGTTTTGCATAGGGTTAGACCACCGAAGTCCCGCAGGGTTTGACGCCGAGTCTTTCAGGTAATACCGGCATGTGTTTCTGCCAGGATAGTTCACATAACTGTACTCAATATCCCAGTAGTCATCATTTGGATCTGGGCTTTTCTCAAGTAGCTTTTCGACATTGACATTAATTAGTCTTGGTCCAGAAGCTCTAGCAATTATTGGAACGGCAGCCGTAGAAGCGCCTGCCAAGACACCTTTTAAAAATGTTCGCCTTTTCATTATATCTCTCCGTAGCTTACGACAAATATTAGGAGTGCAAACGCAAGGAAGAATAGGACTCCATGCCACCTAGCATACTTACTTTCAATCCACAATGACAGTGGACTTTTTTTCTTTCTCTTCATTTCACTTCCTTGAATTTTGAGGAATCAGTTATCAAATCCAAACCTAAGTACAATGACTATTACGAGCCAAAAGGACTTGTCAAAGAACTTCTTGAACCATTTGACAAAAAGACCCTGGAGACAATGTCTGAGGCACAAAGCGCTGACATTGACATTCAGCTGATCCGGTCACGCCAGGCAGCCATGACAAAAGAGGTTCGGGCAAGGTCGGAAGAAACCATACAAAAATTGCTGGAGCTTCACGGCGAATACAAAAAGCTTCCAAGAAAGAGGAAGTGCTTTCTGTGTAAATCATGGTTCCAACCTCCCGCAAGATTTGTCTATTACTGTGGAGACGAATGCTTCGATCCTGAAATGGCAGAGAAGCTAAAGAAAAAAGAAATCCGCGTGACTGAGTGGAGAAAAGGCTGGGACAAAAAGCAGCTCGAAAAACAGAACGAAAACCCCAGCTAATCAATATAGCCTCCGTATTCTTTCCTCGACTTAAGCTCCAGCTTCACCTCATCCATCATCTCATCCTTGTCCTCAATGTTGTCAACCATCCATTCCAGGTAACTGTTTGGAATGTCTTCGATCTCCCAACCCTCGTATTTACCGAATGGTATTTGCATCGTCCCCCCATCTAATTAATCCTGTAAGATCATACGCAACTATCTCGTCCTTGCCACAACTGTTAGAGTAAGAGAAACTAAAATCATCTAAAGGCCCGACTTGGTGCCAATCACAATCTGGGTTAGCTATCATCATAAAATGCACATAGTTTTGTCTAACCGCTCCCATCAGTTCGCCGGTTGTGTATGCGCCATTTTTTTCTGGTTTAATCATTTGCCAGTACCCATAAATGATTGCTAAAGAAGCCAGAATCAATAAGCTATGGTAGATGGCTCTAATCATTACCACTGCTCTTTGGCGGAATCCAATTGACCATCGGAATGCTCATGCTATTGCCGCAGTCATCATCATAATCCATAGGTATATCACCTTCTGATATTGGCTCTTCTAATAATCTGTGCCCCGGAATCGTCCAGCTGTAGCTTTCGCAATCATAAAAATAGCTTAAGGACTTTGCGTAATCTCGCCTTATTTGCGCGTTGACGGCCTTGAAAGCATACATGTCTACACCGACAGTTTCGGACAGAACTGTGCTGTACATATGTATTTGTTGTTCCATTTTGCTCATCTGGAACCAGCCAAATATTATTGTAAGGAAAAGAACAGCCACCATTGCCCTTAACCACTTGTCTGCTTTATTCATTCCTTAATTCCTCGAGCTCTTTTTCTACCCATTCACGCTCTAGCTCCTCCACATCATGCATTTTTCTTAATGTGCACTGGAAATCAAGCTCGGCTTTGGCTGCGAAAACAAATAAACCAACAACCAACAAAACTAGAAATAATTCAATCATTGTTTATTCTCTGTATGTATGTTGCCTATGCGGGTTATCACTTCTAGAACTTCGTGAAGATAGTCCCACTCATCATTTAGATCATCCCACCCTACAATCCAGCAGCCAAGCTCTTGAACTATAGTCCCCTCGCACAAGTCCCCTGACCTAACTCTGTCCCCACTCCAAAGCTTTGCATCTTCCTTGTCTGTGTGGTCAGTGTATTGGAGTAGGTGGCCTTGATCTGGATGTACTTGGACTTCCCCGACTAGTTCCCCGTCATTAAACTGGATATTGTTTAAATTTTGTTCGTCGTCATAAAACAACCCGGTTACAGGAACCATCTCCCCCGACCCATTGGGAACGAACATGAATTTAGGAGTCATCGCAGCTCAGCTCCTTTTTTAATAAAATTACCGTCTAGATCAAACTTAAACCGCAGTGATGATCCGCAGCTATCCCACGCCGTCAGCGTCATAAGATCGTCAAATATGTCTAGCTTTGGCGCTTCATGCCTGATACCCCACTTGTTTAGGAAGGCAATAAATTCGTCTACGTCACCAATCATTCTTTCTCTCCTTCATCGCGTCTGTGTTTCTCGTTGAGGGCTTGGAAGCTTTCTATTTCCCGCTCCAACCTCTCGACTCTCAAATTCTCTTCTTTACATATTTCGCTGTCGTCATCGACTCTGGTTGTCAGGACATGCCTTGCCCAAAACAAAGCAAACTCTATGTCTTTTTTAATCATTTCCCTGATCCCCCGGTAAGCGGTTGTGGGCCTGCACACCCAGCATCAGCCCCAGCCACTACCACACATAGGTCATAAATATTTTGGCTCAATTCATCGTACGCTCTGTCAAATTCGGTTTCTATTATTTCTATAGAGTCGTTAACGCCTGTTTTATACCCGAGACTGTAGCTTGCCCCGAAAAAAGTTATAGCAAATATGATTGTCATAATAGAGTTGGAAAATTTTTTCATTATATATGTCCCTGCTTTCACTCTAGCCTTCTCTCATTGATTGCGTGTATTCAGTTCTCTTGGTAAACCATCTCCGCAAGACATAACTTCTGGTAATAGAAATAAGGGTAAACCAGAATCCAATCAGCAAGTTTGACGATAATGGAATATCAATTCCAAAGAACGGAAATACCAATAGCTGGCTAATGATTGCTACAACATACCCAATAAAAACATTTGTAAAGCTTTCAATAAGGCTGTGCCACTTCGATTGCATTGCATTTACCTCGTTCTAGCCTGTTGATTCCAGTATTGCCCGACCTATCATTTCAGGGATCTTTGGTACTACGGAGTTTCCGAGGGCTTTAATTCGGTCCACCCGATTGGGTAGCCCATTAAAGCTTCCAACAACTCCGGGTGTACTTGAGAGCCAAGATCCTCCGGCAGCGGCAAGCCTCTTGACCCATTCAACCTTGGATGGTTTGGACGGCCTGGCGACCTCCAGTCTCTTGCCGTTGGCGTTGGCAACATAGACATATCGCCGTCGTAAATGAGGTAAGCCGAAATCACTAGCCTTGAATACCAGCTTGGATACTCTGTAGCCAATAACCTCCAACCCTCCCTGAACCTGATCCTCCCATTTTTTGACCCCACCAGGATTCTCGACAAGAGCCCACACCGGTTTAATTTCTCCGATGTGGTGTAGGGCGTTAAGCCAAAGGCTGCTGTCCTTTCCCTCCAACCCCGTCCTCTTGCCATGTATGCTTGCTGCAATACTGGTTTGAGTGCAGGGGAATCCAGCGGTAACAATTTCGGCTCTAACTCGTTCAATATCCTGGCTCCTTACATCATCGTAAATTGGCACATCCGGCCAATGCTTCTTTAAAACTTGCTGGCAATACGGATCAATCTCACAAAACCCAATCGTTTCAAACCCGCCTGTTCTTTCCAAGCCAAGGCTGAATCCACCTATTCCGGAAAACAAATCCAGGACTTTCAATTTCATTATATATGTCCCTTTTCTATAAGCTCATCTCTGACTTTCCCGACAATCAAGCCAATGTGTCTAGCCTGATCATCCATGTACCTGTCATAGTTTCCAGTTATCAGGATGTTGCCTTTGCTGTGCTCAATTACAAGAGAAAAGAAATCTTTCCCGTATTCCAATGAGCCAGCTAGATTAAGTTTGAATGAGCCGTTTATTAAAACGTCGGTACTGCCTGCTGCGTCAGAAAGTTCCAGGTCTATTAGAGGCAAATTATTTTCAAGAAACACAGCTTCAATCTTTATACAAAGCTCACAAAAAAACCCGCTCACATCGGACCTGTCAAACAGCCTAATTCTATTGAACCTCTCAAAAGCGGGGTCTCTCATCACCCCAAATGTCTGTGCAAAATCTTCACGGGCTTCCTTTTTAACCTCAAGACGAGCAATCTCATGGAGCACTTTTTCAGCCAGCAAAACCAAACAAACTATTCCCGCACTAACGATTGCAATAAAAATATATAATATAACCTCAGTGCTCATTAGAAATTATCCCGGAACCAGTCGCCCAACATTTTCTCGAAATCCTTCTCGGTCATTGTCATGCCTTCACCAATCTCATTCTCAATCCACATTAAATTTTCCTGATCGAATGGTGAGATCTTAAACTTGCCAAAGATTATTGTTTCGTCGAAGTTTGGCTTCTGCTCGTCGCTCATGACTGGCCCTTGTACTTAGCAACCCATGGATTGTATTTGGGGTTTATCATGTAATTCATAGCCCCTCTGTTGTCTGGGTCGTACAGATCCCAAGAGTTTGGCTGTCCTGCTCTTGCACTCCAATACATCAGTCCAGCTATATTGAAATTTTTTGTCTGTTTAATGAAGTCGGATATTCCTTTGGTAGCCTCATTGATAGTAGGGAAGTGATCCTTGTAAGCACCGAACTCTTGAATGCTTATTGGCCCTATGATTTGGTCGTAGTTTATTGACGCAAGGTCATCGGCAAATGAATAGGGCTTAAGCTTCGGTTTTGGATAGCAATGAATCCTGGCGTAGGAAATCATTGAGGTGAAGTTTGTCATGGCGGCCACACTGACGGGCCTGCGGGTCTCTCCAACTTTGTTCGCCGGGGTTCCTGGGGTCAACCCATCAGGGCCGTGCATCCCCAGCAGGTAAGGTGAGTACCCTCCCACAGAAGTCATTGCCTCTGGATCGACCTCTCGAATTTCATTCGCGATACAGCCGACGTAGTGGACTGCGCTAAAGTCTGCGGCTGACTGGCGGCCATCGATATTGCCCATATCAAACACAACTCCGGAAGCTGTTTTGATCTTTCCGTATTGGTTGAACGGAAACAGATCTGTCCTGAAGTGCATCTCATTGTCGAATTCCCAGGAAATTATATTCGACATTTCAGCTGAGCCAACTCTTCTCTTTACAGCGTTGATGAACTCCCTGACAAATTGAATTTTGGCATTGATGTGGCCCTGGTTCATGTGCATCGCGTTGTAATTTAAACCCTCTGGGGTATCCAAATACTCGAACATTGTTGGATTGCCAGCTTTGATTTCTCGGTAATAATCAGTTTGCGGAAAGTAATCCAAGACGATTGACGTGTAGAGGCCATAGTGCGCGGCCATTGACACGAACCTGGCGACTCTATCCATGTAGGCAGAGTTAAGCCCATCCTCATTATTGTCGTCACCTGGGTTGCCTGGGTAACCCCAGTAAGGGATGAACACCCTGAGAGCATTGTACTGCTGCCCCTGATCCCCCATTCTTTTTATTTCCCACTCGAGATCTTCGTAGCTGTCATAGAAATCCGGAGTGAATAGACAGTGTCTGCCGCCAACACCGCCTTCCTTGCCGTCGTCGCAGAGCTTGATGAAATTAGCTCCGTACATAAAGAAAGGCTCTCCTGTCTCCGTGTTATAGAAATTGCCAGCTCCTGCCGGGCCTCTATTTTGAACGCCGATTCTTGGAAGTTTCATCGCTTACCTATCTTCGATTTAATTGGTGATTTGGGAAGCCAGTGCTGAACAGCAAGATACACCGCTATGGAAAATATAATCATTCCTACGGCGATAACTATTCCCCAGTGCGGTGGTATCATGACGCTGTCCTCGCTTAATCGTCGTTGAATTATCTGCCTGGCAGAGTTCCTGGTATTCCTTTTACAGTAAGAAGATTGGTCGCTTCCTTCACATCTTCTTTTGGTTCGTCCGATTTGCTCATAGCAACTCCTGTTGGTCTGTTAATTGATCTGCGGTTTCGTTTACGGTAAGCCTGTACTTATAAAGGCCGTTTCCAAAATAGACTTTGTCCACATTGTGACCTCCGTTGTCTGGGGCTCTTAGCTGGCGGAGCAAAGATCCTGCCGAGCTATCCGAAGTCCCCGCTGTTTCTGCTAGCTGCGCCAGAGTCCTTCGCTTTCCATCCTTCATCAGGTTGAAAATCTTGTCCATCTTTTTGGTTAGGCGCACCTTGTCCCTAGCCGGAACATAATCCGGCCCCTGAAACTTCTTCGGGTTGACGCTAGTCTCTTTCATTTTATTCTAAGGTAACCGTCAAAAAGGGATGTCATCATCCGGAAAGTCAAAGTCAGGAGGGGCTTCTCTACCATGATTGACAGGGGCTTTTGCAGTGCCCTGGCTGGCCTGGGCATAAGCATTGTTCTGACTTTGCTGGTTTGGATTGGGTCCGGACCCCTGGTTTCTACTGTCCAGCATTTGCATTTCGCTGGCGATTATCTCTGTTGTGTATCGCTTTATTCCTTCTTGCTCCCAAGAACGAGTCTGCAACCGGCCCTCTATATAAAGCTTCGAGCCCTTCTTTACATACTCGCCAACCACTTCAGCCAGACGATTGAAGAACACAATCCGGTGCCACTCGGTTCGCTCTTGCTTTTCGTTAGTATTTTTGTCCTTCCAGCTGTCACTTGTTGCCAGGGTAATATTGGCCACTGCATTCCCGTTGGGCATGTTGCGGACCTCTGGATCTCCACCAACATTCCCAACTAAAATCACTTTGTTAACGCCGCGACTTGCCATACCTGCCTCCGATTAATAATACTGATACTTATGGTGATTAAATGGTCGACTTATCCAGCACTCTTCCAGGGTTTTAAAAGGATTTGGTTTCTTCCTTTGCCTAGCCTGGCTGACTGTTGGTGCGCTTGCACTGAGATGATATCTGGTTCCTTTGTGGCGACCAGTGCGAACTAGCAATTCGGCCTGGACCATCTGGTCTAAAAAACGGAAGATGGTTCCAGGCTTTACATTGGTTGCGGCTTCAAGATCCTTAGACCTGTAAGCTATTCCAGGCTTCATTGCCCCGAGAATTATCTCCGTTGATTCATACAAGATCACTGGCTTTTTCCTGTTGCTTTTTCCTGTATATTTCCTCTCGATCAACAGCAACATGACCGGGGGCTTTAATCCCCAGTCGAACATATTTGCTATCGATGTTCAAAACAGTGATAACAATATCTTCTCCAATCATGATGCTTTCCTGCTCAGCCCTCGTTAGAACTAGCATGACTTTCTCCTGTGTACACTACTGAAACAAAGGGTATGTTACCAAGAGAGATTGCCATCGCAATTGATTCGGCATCATTTTTTGTTATTAGCGCGACCTCCATTATGGCGTCAGCTATTTCAATGATGGTATCAACGCATTCGCCTTTTTGGTGCGGCACTTTTTCGTAGATGCTCCCCTCGCCTATCTTGATTCCTTCGATCGGCTTGAGGGCAGTGAAGACATCTTGATCGACTTCAAAAGTGTGGCACTGAGAATCTGGAACTGGCTCGTTATCCATGGAATATACAACCCCAGATCCTTTTTGGTAGCGCCTGATTGGACCCAGGTCAGGGAGATTGTCCATCTTATCGACCTCGGTGCTGACCTCAAAAACCGGCTTTACTTCCTCGTCATCGCCGTCATCCACGGGTACCTTTGTCGCAACGTCCCTGGCGTCAGCCAGTTCTTTCCTGGCGTCCTCCAGCTCTTTCTGCTGGGCCTCGCTGTTTTTCTTAGCTTCCAGTTGGCGAGTGAGGTCCGTCAGGGATTCCAGGTAACGCTCCCTAGCCTCTTTCTCGAACTCTTCCATGCCATCTAGGTTGATAGACTCCAGCGCATCTATCGTCAGCTGCAGGCCTCCTGACGTGATCTCCCAGGGCTGGTTCCGGATATTAAGAAGCACCTCCAGCGTATCCCTGTGACCCTTAACACGCAGCTCTTCCTTTTTCTTTACCGCATCCAGCTTTTCCTGCAGCGGAGTGATTAGCGCCACAACCCTGGCTGTCAGCTTTTTGGCATAGGCGTCAAGGTTTCGACCATAGTCTAGTGACGGCTTCTTGGCGGCGGTTCGCCTTTTCTCGATTGAAGTTTTGTGGCTGGTCAGCGCAGTCACCGTGGCCTGGACGTCCTTCAGGCCCTGCTTTGTGGTGTAATCAAACACCAGCGCCTTGGTCTGCGTTTCCAGATTTACTAGCTTTGCCTCAGCCTGATCAAACGCCACAATGTTGTCAGGGTCGATTATGATCTCGCTGACCGGGGTAATCTTGTTTGGATCTACTTTTGCGTTGGTCATTACGAATCCTTAATTGCTTGTACGTTTTGCTCAACGTAGTCGTTGAACAGAATCAAATCCATCTCAAGCTCAGCGATGTACTCATCGTCGCGCTCCATAGTGATCAGGGTGAGCTGCTTGTTGATGCATTTCAGCCCAGGTGTATACATGCCCAGGTGCCACCAGTCGCGGCCTGTGATCCACATACAGCCCTGGATCTGGTCCTTGAACTGGCTGATGTCCTTTTCGATGATGACAGGCTGCAGCTTTGCCGGGTCCATGAAGCACTTATACTCGCTGCCGCCATCATCATTAATCAAGCCATCGGCGCTGGCACCAAACTTTTCGTCATCGGTGAGAACTATTCCTGTCTGGGTTACTAGAACACCAGCCTGCTTTTGGTGCTGCAGTCTGGCTTCTGGCTCCAGCTCATGTCCTCGCTGCATGGCAAAGGTTTGAAACCCTTCGTCCAGCGGTACGCCACTAATACGCTCCATGGCAGTCCGAAACGCATAAGCTTTTGCTGCGTTCGTCCAGTCGCCAAACTTGGTGCCGCCAATCGCCATCTGGATTTTATCGTCCTTGTAGAACTTCGCGTCCTGTGACTCTGGGTTTTTATACCCAGCTTTCTCAGCAGCAGAAACACCGTCCATTCCGGACCGGAAGTTATCAACGTAGGCCTGCTGCATTGGCGCAAGCCCTCCGGTTCTGCCGCGCAGAAGATGAAAGTTGCTGGCCGTGATGACTCCAGCTCTAGCCCCCAGCCATTCGGGAGTGCCTTGTTCGCAATTTACAATAATCATTATTCCTGCCCTTGTTGTTCGGCTTTCTTTGCAGCCCTGTGTTTAAGATGAGCGATCGCCCCTTTGATTCTTTCTGGCTCGATGAAGGCAATGCTGTTAACGGTGGCAACCTTGCAGAGATAGGCCTCATCCTCACCGGCTTCTTTCAGTGCGGCCCTCAGGCTGGCAACCACTTCAGCGCTTAGCTGTTCGGCCTGTTTGCCCTGTTTGCCCTGGCCTACAGTCTGGCCATTGTTGCCGTCGTTGTCTTCATCCTGAATGGCCAGATTGAATATCATTTTTTGGATGTATCGCTGGCCATAAGAGTTCGTGGAGCCAAAGGCATGGATTGGCGTCTTGTTGACGTTGCCTTGGCGACCATACATGTCATTTGGCAAATCCATCTTGAATTCCTTGCTGTGTCCACCGGCATGGGTTACTTCACAGACAACTCGGTAATGACCTTCTATTGGGCAGTCGTCACTACCAAAAGAAAGCGCAAACCCCTCCTCGCTGTAAATCGGCTTGATTTCGTTGATAATGTCTTCCAGCCTAGCGAAAGTCATATTCTTCTCGCCTCTGCCTTTAGCAACAACCGCATTCATTCTTCCCTGTGCCCTAGCCATTGATTCTGCGTACTTTATTTTCGCATTCTTGTCGAAAATTTCAGTCTGCATTTTCAGCATTTCTCTTAGCTTTTCGACATCTCCATTGGGGCTCATTGCGACAGCCTCAATCATTTTTAGAAATGGATCTTCGGGCTCTATTGCTGCCGGGAGCATACGCTTATCCGTTTCCTCTACTGGCAATGCGTCCAGCTTGGTTGGCGTTTCAACTACTTCTGTGTCTGACATGATTACCTCCATGGGTTTATTTTTTAATGAATTTAAACATTTGCGCGGTTTGTTGATCGGAATATCTAGGCTCATGTAGTGGTATATTTGCCATCACATGAAGCTCAAGCGCGTCATAGACTATTTCGCCAATTGCTTGGTATGATTTCTTTAAGGCCTCTCTGCCTGGTCGATCGGCTTTGGATCTTGCCATTTCCCTGAAAACAACCCTGAACTGATCGTAGTTAGCTTCCGTGAAATCATGCAGCGTAGATGGATTGCTTTCCAGGTAAGCTGTCATGATATCTCTGAACATAATGCTGTTACGATTTATCTTTGTTTCTTTCGTGCACTTGTGAGTTCTGAAAATGTTTTCTAAAATACTCTTCATGTTTTTCATTACTCGCCCACCTTAAAGCCCTGAAAACTTGTGTCTTCTACTTCATCACTCCAATAACGCAGCTCTTCTCTATCGAACATTTGTTCAACTGCTTCTATCCCTGCGGACAGCATGGCTTCCTTAGCGGAACGGGACAATCTAGCCACCATTGTCAGTTTGTCATCGTCGCTAAACAGATTGACCATTGCATCTGGCAGCCCACTGCAATCGCCAATATTTAGATCGGAAGCTAGCTCATAGCCTCGATGCTGAATGTATAGATTTGCCGCCCACGCTTTATCGTTATTGTCAAAATCTTCAAATTTCTCAATAAGATCATCGTTGACGATGTTTTGAATGTCTTGAATCCATGTAGTCATTGCCATACCTCTCTGGTTGTGGCTGTTGCTTTGATAAGACCAGAAGTTGGTCTATGATTTAATTATGGATCAGCTTTCCCAGGATTGCAATAGGCCAGCTTGTTATTTTTACAAGAACGCATGAAATATATTCTTGACATTTGAACAAGTGGTAGTAATATTCACAACTGTTGAACTTGAGAAAAATTATGCTTAAACAAGACGTGATAGATTATCTGGACAGTATTGACCGTAATCCGTCCTGGTTGGCCAGACAAATTGGCATTACCCAGCAGGCGGTATCGGCTTGGCCCGAAGTTGTGCCCGAAGGATCAGCAAAGAAACTGTCCAAGTTCACCAGGAAACTAAAGTACTTAAAGCGAGACTATAAGAAGGAGGTTAAATCTTAGCCGCGATGTCTGCGGTGTTTTATTCTTGAGGAAGGGGGGTGCCCCTTGGCAGAGCATGCTGCAGCTACCTCGATGAAAGCAGCCCAACAGACCCGATTAAGTTCGGGTTTGGCGGTAGGGAAAACAGGAGAAGTAGGAAGGTTGGCCGAGTGGCTTAAGGCGCTCCCCTGCTAAGGGATGACGGGTAATTCCGACAGTGGTTCAAATCCACTACCTTCCGCCAAATTTGGAAGATTGGCAGAGTCTGGTTTATTGCACTAGTCTTGAAAACTAGCGGGTGTAAAAGCTCCCAGGGTTCAAATCCCTGATCTTCCTCCAAAGCAGTAATTCCGACAAGGAATAGGGCTAAGGCTTACTCCAAGCCGAATTTAGGCAGCCTGGTCCACTGTGCCCGATACGGACCACTGAATACCTAAGGTTCGCGTGGTGTAATATCCATAATCTTGTCAGGTGTGTTACGGCTAATGATGAGTAGACCACACACGGCCCTGATCTCGCGTAACAGGCGATTAGGCTAACCCGCATCAACGCTGCGACATGAGTAGAAGACGATGCGCCGGACGAGGGTAACCGGCCTATAAGACAGAGGATCGGACCCCTAAGCCCCTTAACTGGGGTTTTTGGGTGAGAGGGTTGTAGTGGTGTATTGACTGTACACCCGCCTGTAGCTTAAAGGTAGAGCATGCTTGAAAAGCGGTTTAGTCACCAGCGTAATTGCAGGTTGCGGGTTCGATTCCCGCCAGGCACAACTTTCTCACCAAACAAGGTAATAGGCTATGTACACGCACAAGACAGTTCACGGCAGGGAATCAACTATAGAGTTGAATGGACAGTATTATACAACAACTATTGGCGGCCGAATTCCTGACCCGAATCAGGAGGGTAAATACTTGTATCTTAATTCGTCACAAATCGCTCAAAGGTTTTGTGATGCTCTGAATAAAGTAGCTGAAACGGATAAAAATTGGTGGGAGCCATCAGCAAAAGTAATTATCGGAGATTAACCACATAGGTACTGAGAGATGACTGATAAATATAAATGTGATGACTGCGGCAAAACTTTCAATACGAAAGAAGCTAGAGGCCAGCATTCTAACGACAAACACGGTTATGCACTTTCGGATGACGACCCCCAAACTAGACCTGACTGGACAGCGCCTTGTGATAATTGCGAAGCCGTCCCTACGTTGCCTTCTACTGGAATGTGTGGTCCCTGTACGTTCGGTGAAGCTGAAACAGCTGATGGTAATTGGTGATTGATACTAGGTAGGGTTATCTATGACTTGCGAAAACGACAAAATATACTTATTAGAGCAGCACGAAACATATAGGTTTGATTCAGATGCCGGACATGTAATCGTTCTAAGAGTTAATAACGGATGGCTTTATACGATCATAGATTGCGAGCGCGATTTAAAAACTACTACTTTTGTTCCGGCATGATGATAATGAAACAGGATATTTTAGATATAGTCACAAACATTGAGAACGCTATTAAGTTTTCTCAAGAAAGACGTCCAATGGAAAGCAAAAAAGCTAACCTGGTAGCAATTGATTTTGAACTGACCCTACAAGATATAGCGAGAGATTTAAAACGGGCTGTAAACAAAGAGGATTGAGCTATGGCTGAAGAGATAACAGAAGAAATGGCAAAGACGGGTGCAGCTATAATCCGAGAAACTCCTCACATCCGGGATGGTGGCATAAAAAGCAACGAAGTTTTAGCAAGAAAGGTTTATGCGGCTATGAGAAAAATATCGATTGCAAAAAAAGAGGATTGAGCCATGACTAAAAAAATAAAATTATCAGTCGAAGATTTGAAAGAGCTTAACGAGCTTGGAGATAGGGAGCATTCCATAGCCGCCACTCTACAACAGGCCATGGACTATCACTCAAGAACAGTTCATATAATTCATGAATCTAGAATCGCGTTTTGGAGGCGGATTCTTAAAGAGTTTAATTTAGACCCAAGCAAGGAGTGGCAAGCTAACAGAGAAACCGGGCTGGTTGAGATTGTTGCTGGCAAAGAGGATGGGCTTAAGTTTAAGGAATGGGATTGTGCGATTCAGTATACCCGCTATCCACACAATGGGCAGGCAGCTATTCATTTGTTGGCCCTGGAAGACGGAACTCCTGTGGCAACAGCTACTGTTTGTTTGAACTACCCTTTCGAGCAACACCAAACGGCAATTAAAAGTTGGTCAGAAAATGAAGGCATGCTGAAAGTTTTAACAGACGCCGGTCTTGTTCAAGATACAGGAGTCAGGATTGAAGCTGGTTATGTGGAGGCCGCTCTTGTTGAGCTGATCAATCCACCGGGGTACTAACACCTGGCCGTGCTGTTCAGTTGTTGGATCTGAACCGAAACAAAACCTAACCCCTAACCCGCTTCTGGCGGGTTTTGCGGTAGAAACACAGGAGAAGTGGCATGGCCAGAGCACGGAATATAAAACATTCAACTTTCACCAGCGAATCCCTCGCTGATAACACCCCTATTGAACGGCTTTTCTTTATCGGATTGTGGACCCTGTCTGATTTTCAGGGCAATGTCGAATGGAAGCCGCGCACCATAAAAATCCAACTACTTCCGTGGGATGACTGCGATATTGAAAAAATCGCGATTAATCTCGATCAATCCGGAGTGATTCGGTTTTACTCGGTGCAAGGAAAACTTTATATAAACATCCCAGGTTTCGTGGTACATCAGAACCCCCATAAGAACGAGATCAAAAAAGGAACGACAATACCAAATTACTCGAGCAAGTATCGGCAAGCTGTTGATTTAGAAGGACTCGCGATTAATCCCGATTTAATCGCGAATGAATCGGAAAAAATCGGTACTGATCCTGCTGATTCCTGTTTCCTGATTCCTGATTCCTGTACCCCGATTTCGGAACCCGGATACCCGCACCCCGGCCAAAGGCCGGAACGGGAAAAACCCACGAAAATATTTCGGAAGCCAACTCACAATCAGCTTTACCACGAATTCGATGGTCGTGTTCCTGAGCCAGCGACAGAAGCACGTAATTTTCTTAATCACTATGAATCCAATGGATGGAAAGTGGGCAAGACAGCAATGAAGTCTTGGCCGCATGCTGTTACCAACTGGATAACCAGGAGGAAAGACATTGGAAACAATAACCGCTCTTCTCAACAAACAAGACCTGACCGCTCAGAACGAGCGGACGCGGAAACCAGAGCCCATCTCGACTCACTACGAGCACGAGATGGTGAAAGTGTGGCGTGAGCTGTACGGCATGCAAAAAATTCACACCAAATCGACTGGGACAGATTTCAAGGTTTGGCTGCATAGCCTGCACAGAGACTTCATGATTCACGAGGTTAAGCGAGGCCTGAGACGAGCCGAGGATCACGTCGAGTTTTTCGACTTGGCGGTGTTCAGAGACTTATGCAGACCACGCCCTGTTGATTTTGGCCTCCCTGAGCCGCTCTCAGCGTACCAGGAGGCACGAAGTGCTGTTTACCCACGTATGGCCAAGAGGTACTCCCACGCGGCTGTATACTACGCTGGAGCGGACACAGGGTGGTTCGACTTGAATGCGAGCCGGGAGAGGGATGCGACGCACCGGAAGTTTCTCGAGATGTACAAAGCCAGGTGCGCCCAGGTTATGTCCGGGACTGAGCTGGCCATGCCGAAGTACGAGGTGCTGGAGCACAAACTGGAGAAGCCATCGCCAGATGTGGTGAAAGGGCACATGGACGGGCTACGAAAACTTTGGGGAAACACGTAAAACCAACGAGAGGGCAGGAAAATGATAAAGAAAATCTGGGCTTACATTAGATCACTCTTTGTCAGCGACATCGTCGAAGAACCACCCCGGACATTTAGAAAAACATACACTAAGCGACAGAAGAAAGATCTGGGCTACGGGGTTTACGGATCAATCAAAGAACTTCTGAATGATTTAGATCGATCATTTGCTGATTTATCTGCTGCCGCGAAACACAACGAAAACATCACGGTGTTTGGTACTCACCTGGTTGCTGCTGGCACTCTGAGTGATGACGTCAGCACAGAAAAGTTGGAAGAGGGTTTTTCCGCATATGGATTGCCTAGCTTTATCTCTGGTTATTTTCCTACGACCGAGGGGTATCACTCCACGATTAATTGGGCACTGAAAAGTGGCAGAATTGCGCATGTTGAGCTGTGCAAGAAGGGCGTCATCTATGAAGTAGGAACGATATATATAGAGAAAGGTATAGCTTATGGATATAGAACGTATGTCTCAGTAACTGATGATGGAAGCGTTTATCCACTCAGGGTCAGAACCCCAAGAAGCCACTCCATTCAAACGAAAAAAGGCCGCGTTAATTACAGTACTTGTGACTGGCATTACGATGATCTGAGAAATGAGGACGCGATTAAACTTGGTGACAGCAAGACTGATTTTATCAGGAAAGTCTTTGTTAGTGTTTATAATTCAATACTGACAAAAGAGCGTTTCTTGAGAGTCATAGTTGAGAGGGATGGTTTGAAGTTAACGGTCTCAATTCCCAACGATCAGTGGAAGTATTTTTTTAAAGACCGAATCCACATCAGAACAAAAACGGGCAGGAAAAAGCGTATCTTCCATGCAGTGGCTTCGCATATCAGGAAGGGTCAGACCAAGGAGTCTCCTGTTAAAACGCACTACAGAGGGTTGAAAGATTTCAAGTGGAAAGGCTACAAAATAAAAATAAGAATCCCAGGGAAAGACGTCAGGTCAATGTCTGAGTTTGGTGTCGCAGCTGTGGACCCAAATAGGAATAGCGATACAGATCTTGTTAGCCCACCTGAGCTGAAAAAAATATTAGGCACAAGCTTTGAATAACACAAGATGAAGAAAACAGAGGGATAGAGACATGCCAAACAAAATAGATGATGCAATAAGTAACTACCGGTCCGGCAGACCAATCAAAGATGCCAATGTAACTGATGAGGAGTTAGTAGAGGATATAATTAGCTGTCGCACTGAAATACACAGATTGCGAGAGCTTTACGGGCACAAAAAACCCCCACTACCGCAGTAACCAACTAACTAATGGAGCAATAGAATGAAATATTGGTTTGACTTTGAATTTGAGGAGGATGGATTAATTATTGACCCTATTAGCGTAGGGTTTGCCTCTGAGGACAATCGGACATACTACGCTGAATTTGCAGAATATGAACGTAACAACGCCCCAGAATGGTTAAAGAGCAATGTTCTTCCATTGCTGCACGGGCATACAAAAACAAGAACTGAAATAGCCGATGATTTATTAGATTTTCTTGGTGAAGGCCCTGAAATATGGGGATGGTTTGGAAATTATGACTGGGTGGCACTTTGTCAGTTATACGGAACCATGATGGCTTTGCCAGCTGGTTGGCCCATGTTTCAATTAGAAACCATGAACTATGTTAAATCTAAAGAACAGATAATCCCTAGAACCACTCCTTGTCATCATGCGTTACTAGATGCTTTATGGCAGAAAGAAATGTGGGAATCGCTGAAACTGGAAGGCTAACCCATGCTAAGCGGCCTATACCCTAATAACAATGGACTGATCAATGAAATTTCGTAAGTCGGGAGATTCATTAGTTGCAGCGTGTCAGGAATCTTACGCGCTGATCAAAATGTTCGAGGTGAACGAATTTGTTTACATGTGGTCGCTGGAAAATCTCCGTACGATCAGTCAGAACAAAAAGATGTGGCCTATGCTTGCGGACATTTCAAGGCAGGTGATTTGGTTCGAGAAAAAGCACGATGAAGAAACCTGGAAGCACATTATCACTGCAGCATGGAGGTCTCAGGTATTTGTCCAAGGCATTGGAGACACTTTAGTTGTGTTGCCGGTGAGAACATCAAAGCTTAACAAAAAAGAGTTTTCAGAATTGATAGAGGCAATATATTCATTTGGTGGTGATGCCGGAGTTAGATGGTCAGAGCCAGCGCTTAAGGCATACGAAAAATACAAAGAGGCAGCGTGATGATTGAGTATGACGATATTTTAACTATAAGGGCGCAGAGAGATCATTCTTCATTTGGGATCAGTCTCCACGGTTTTGTTGGAGAGTTTAGCTCCGGCCAAACAATTGGAGTAGTAAAAATTCTAGAGGTAGAGCAAGTTCGCAGAGGTTCGATAAGGCCAACCATGGCGTCAATCGAAACGAAGGAAGCGCAGATACTAATGGATGACTTATGGGGATGCGGCATTCGCCCATCGGAAGGAACCGGCAGTGCTGGCAGTCTTGCGGCAACGGAGAAGCACCTTCAGGACATGCGAAAAATTGCATTAGATTTATTATCAATAAGCAAGTAGGAAATATATTATGACAGAAGAAGAGCACCAAAAAATAATATCAGAGGAAATAGAACGGCTTAGCAGAGATGTGCATGATGTGATCCGAGGATCAGCGCTTATGGGCACTCTCAATTATGGCCTTCTATTCTATTCTCCAGACAACGAATTTTATGTCCTAATTGGAAATTCAGGAAACCAGCCAGAGTGTGTTATGGCAATGAAAAAATTTATCAATCTAACCGAGAATGAAAATATTTCCTTTGGAGGGGATGTAGACCCCAGGAAGCTTGATTCTTGATCAGGTCAAAAAAAATAAGAGATTCGGCGCGTGGGAAGGAGTGCACACTACAAATCGTTGGGGTGTGCAAAGATAACAGAGAGACCACCGTGCTTTGTCATTTCCCAGACGAGTCACACGGTATGGCGCTGAAGGCCGATGACATTAGTTCTGGCTATGGCTGCGGCCTGTGCCATGCTGTAGTAGATGGGCTGAACTGTCCTGAATTTGAAGAGCACAAGGAATTTTATATGCGCCGTTCTCAAACACGGACCATAAGGAGTTTGATTGAGCAGGGACTGGTGGTGTACGGGTGAGCGAATTCGCACACCAGTGCACTGACGAAGCAATTGAATTTCTTAAGCAATACATGGGTGATAGATGAATGATCAGTCGTAACGCCAGGATGGCAATCCATAATGCATTTGCTTCACATCTAACTACCCCAGACCCAGGCAATCCAGGCCTTGGCACTAAGATAGATGTCAACGCCATCTTATTTTACAACATGAAAGCAGGCCTTGTAATGTCTGCAGCAACCAAGCAGGATACTCACCTGGCGTCGATGGCTGTGTTCATAAATGCTCCAGACGGCTCGATTTTTGACTCAGAACTTGAAGCGCTAAAGGTTCAATTGTGGAAAGATTTTCTGCGCCAGGCGAAGCCAAGGGTCAATGACCAGGCAGAGATAATGGTTGTTCTCGACAAAATAATGATAGGATTTAAGTTCCGTGCGTGGAACCACACCAGCGAGAAGTTCAAAACAGAAACTTTTTACCGGCATAAAGACAAGAAAACCGCTGCCAGACTACGGCTTCTTACCAACACTGTAGTCAATATTCTGCAGGATTATGATGAGAGGTCGCTAGCTCCAGTATGGAAATTATTCAGAGAACAGAAAGAATTGCTGGAAAAGGCAGAAGAGGAAGCACTGAATGACGCAAAGGATAACGAAGAGGCAGAGGGAGGTTCTTGAGGTTATTGACACATACATTGACCGGCACAAGATGTCACCCACCATGGTTGAGATCGCTGAGATCATGAAAGTCAACAGCCCCAACACAGCATACGGCCACGTTAAAGCGCTGGTGCGTAAACGCTACATAAAAAAACGCCCCGGTGTAAGCCGAGGCATTTCAATCCTGATGATGCCTATTTCTTAACCTTGAGCTTGAATAGCTCCCACAATGCTGGGTCCATCTCGCGGTCTCCAGCTTCCCACTGCTGCCAAGTACGAAGAGCTTTGTAGATAAGTTTTGCCGCCTCGGTCTGTGTTAGCCCCGCAGTGTACCGAGCACCAAATATTTGACTTGGCGACGGTGGCAGATTCTCTTTTGGAGGGTTTTCAAACTTGATTGTCATAGCTCGGTAAACTCGTAGCGATCAGACAGATAGTATATCTTAAGCTCTCGCGGTGTTGCCTCATCATCCTGAACCAGCTCCCTAAGTTTTCTCCAGGGCCGGTTTCCATCAGCACATATGGTCCTGGCCTCGCCTATTGTGTTGACTGAATCCACTGTCCTTGCTTTGTTCATGGGTGTAGAGAGAGGGGCGTACCTGTCGTGGAAGCTCGCGTCTTGCTGCCATACTTTTCGTTTGAATATTCTAAAGCTCATTTTAATTCTCCTGTTCCAAAATAAATGCAGTGAAGTTATCGTGATTGGCAATAACTATGTCGCCGAAAGTCATTACCTGGACAACATCACCTCTATCCTGATCTACCGCTCTGCGCTTAACTTTCCGAATCCATAACGCATACTCGAAATAGGGTTTTTCTGGGAACAACTTCTTCCAATGCCCATACCTTTGATTGATTAAATCTGCTTTACTCATGATACCTCCGTGGGTTTGTTAGCTTTCATTGTTAATTATTACGCTCAATGAACGTATGTGTCAAGGGATAAACAGTGGTTAAATATCCACTAGTCCGCCTATTGACGGGAAAACTACAGGATATACAATAGGATTTCCTATCTTGGGGAACTTCCCCAAACCGGACTGTAAGAAATTGTGAAGCGTCGATGACCTCTGTCATTCGGCGTTTTTTTTGGTCGGAGATTTGTCGGAAGGGACTCATATGAACCCATTGAACAAATTAACACTGCAAGACTTACCGGGGCTTACTGTGTGGCTGAATAAGAACACGGCATTTTTTTACGGGCTCTTCATCACGATAATGCTGGGTGGCGGCTATGTAGTCTTCAAGCAGCAGCAAACCAGCACCACAATATCCGAGATATTATCTGAGCTCCAAAAGCAATCAATGGAGCAAGCTGAGTCCCTGGAAAGGATCACGCTCAACCAGGTCCGTGCGGTTGAGTGGATGGAAGAACATCCCAAAGAACTGCACGAAGGCATACCCCAGGCTTTTTCGGAGATGATTGCCGTCGTTAAAATTGACGGATTGATCGCTGATCACGAGGGCGAGATCCGCAGAACAAGGTCTCTCATCGAAGGCCTGCGAGACAGGCAGCCCGAGGCCTACGAGCGAGAGAATTACTACAACCTGATCGACGAGGTCGAAAGGCTCAAAGGAGAACGAAGACGGATGTCTTCTCAATACATAGGAGATGCTTTTTAGGCATGGACGCAAAGACAATTCACATGATCCGCCAGGGCGTGTACTTCAGTATCCGCGCCTATGCGCAAGAGAACAATCCTATCACTTCTAAATGGACTTCAGCCTGTGCTGAAATCGCTGTGATGGAAGATTTGACTGTCTTGGCTTTTAAGGGGTCAAAAGAGATCGGGGATTTTATCGTCGATATGACGGCATTCCCCCCGATGAAGTACGGGACTGGCTGGATGCACTTAGGATTTGCCCTGGCCCACAAAAGTATTTGGAAGCGAGTGCTTGAGCGCTTGGACCCCACGAAACCCCTGCTGGTTACCGGCCATAGCCTGGGTGCCGTGATGGCAGAGAAGTCTTGCGATTTTCTCCGTCATTTTGACGAAGTCCACATGGTCACTTTTGGCAAACCAAACGGGCACTTAAAGGGCACAGCTCCAGGACTTTCTTACCTTGATACCCAAATATCCGTGGTAAGCGGCTCCGACGTTGTTGCCAGAATCCCACGATATCTATTTGGCCCGAGTAAAACGCAGAAGCTTTTCTACATGCCCGACAGAGGCCCAGCTCGCCTGGACCCGTCAAAACGGTACCTACGAAAAGACTGGAAATTGCACCGCGCTGTCACCCACCACTCAATGTCCGAGTATAAAGCTCGGGTAAAGCAATTTGTGTAAGACGACTTAACTCCCGGCTCTGAGCCTAACCCCACAACTGAGGTATTCAACCCTCGTGGTCAGTAGGCCGGGAGCCTACGATTAATGTTCAGCTCCACCCCAACGCAGTATCCTGCCATACTCGGGGGGTGGTTGCTGGGCACCAAAACCACAGGATAGATATACCCGTATGCTCCATGTGGAACACTGACTAGCATTTGCAGAGGGCGGCAATGGCCAAATCAAATGTGACCTATCTTCACACAAAGCTAAGTGTGGCAGCATCTTTGCGCGACATAGCTGATCGAATTGAGAGTGGGGAATTCTACGGGCATAGCGGAACGCTAGTCTTGGATTGTGCGGCTGTTTTTCATTTTGGGACTAAGGCCGGGATGGATGAAAGCAGAGCTATTGAGATGACTGTTTTTGATCTTCAGTACGGTATTCAAAGGGTTATGTTGCCGGTAGTGGACAACGTAAGGGAATGGGAAGATTTAGAGTAACACCAACTGACCAAAGATAAGCTGCAACACCCGTAAGGGCTGCAAGACTGTCTGAGCGAGGAATGATGGGAATTTTACGTAGTAAGAAGCAAGAAGGATTTGCGCAGGACTTTGTGTTGCACGGCGATGCGAGCAAAGCGTATCGAGACAACTACAGCGCTGGAAAAATGAAGCCTGAGAGCATTCATGTCAGGGCTTGCGAGCTGAAGAAGAGCAGTAAGGTCGCAGTAAGGATTATCGAATTATCTGAGATTGCCACCAAAGTGGCTGAAGAGAGGTTCTCTCTGAATGCTGAGTGGCTCCTGGGTCGCTTTGCTGAGATCGACGACATGGATGTATTAGACATTCTAAACGACGACATGAGCCCTAGGCCGATCTCTCAGTGGCCATTGGCTTGGCGCAAAACCATTTCAGGGCTTGATGTCAGTTCGACTATCTACCTCGATCACAATGAGCAGGAGGTCGAAACCCTTCTCAAGAAGATCAAGTGGCCGGACAAGGTTAAAAATCTAGAGATGATTGGGCGCCACGTTAAAGTTCAAGCATTCAAGGACAGGCTCGAGGCTGAGGTTACACTGACCAACTTCGACATCCCTGTCGATATGCCAGCGCAGGAGGCGGCAGACATCTACAAGCAGATGATCGCCGGCAACAAGTGATTGAAGGGTTTGATTTCAGGAACCCTGATTACACGTCGGTTCTATCAGATCGCTCAGCCAGGCTGCAGCACATCAGAGCCAACCCTGATTTGCTGCCTGGGCTAAGATCTTTCTACAGGGAAAACGTCGCTCAATTCATTTGTGACTGGGGCTGCACGTCGGACCCGCGTAATGCTGAACTCGGCAGACCCGTGGTGATTCCGTTTATCCCATTTCCCAGACAGGTTGAATGGATTGACTGGATCATTGATACCAAGTGGAAAGCCCAGGAATCCGGGCTGACCGAAAAGTCTCGAGACATGGGCATCAGCTGGCTGTCGGTCGCTGTGTCCTGCACTTTGTGCATGTTCTATAAAGACCTGTCGATCGGGTTTGGCTCGAGGAAGGAAGAGTATGTCGACAAGATAGGCGACCCGAAAAGCCTGTTTTATAAAGCCAGGCAATTCATGGACTTGCTACCAGATGAGTTCTCTGGATCTTGGCGTGAGCGGCAGCACTCCTCACACATGATTATTAAATTCCCTGCCACTGGATCTGTCCTCACTGGCGAGGCTGGCTCGAATATCGGGCGTGGTAACAGAACGTCGATTTATTTTAAAGACGAGTCCGCTTTCTACGAACAGCCGGAGAAGATAGACAATGCGCTATCGGAGACCTCAAATTGCAAGATTGATGTATCGACGCCCAATGGTGTCGGCAATCCGTTTTATAAGAAACGATTTGGCGGGAAGATCGATGTATTTACCTTTCGCTGGCAGCAAGATCCCCGTAAGGATCAGGCTTGGTATGACAAGAAATGTGATGAGCTTAGCGCGGTGACAGTGGCCCAAGAGCTGGATATTGACTATTCAGCCTCTGTCTCTGGCGTATTGATCCCTGGCGAATACGTCCAGGCAGCTATCAACCTGCAGGAAAGAATTGGCTTGCTACCCAGCGGCATTAGGCGAGTTGGCCTGGATGTTGCGGACGAAGAAGGCAAGGACTGCAACGTGGCTATTTGCATGCACGGGGCATCTGTCATTGAGACAGACGAGTGGAATGGTGTGGATACCACCCAGACGGCAAGAAAAGCCAATGCCTTTGCCATGAACACCCAGTCAACCTACGTGAACTATGACTCGATTGGTGTTGGCGCTGGGGTTCGAGGTGGCGGAAAGTCTCTACAGACACCGTTCTATCCGGTGAATGCCGCATCGACCGAGATGACCGGCAAGGTAGTCAACAACGACCAGATCTTGAACAAAGACTACTACAAGAATTTAAGGGCCAAGCTCTGCTGGGAATTGCGGATACGCTTCGAGCGGGCCTATGAGCATGTGAATGAGATCAATGTCTGGTCGATGGACCAGATGATCAGCATCCCTAACCACCCGACCCTGGTGGCTGAATTGAGCCAGCCATTATTCTTTTATGGTGATGGCGGCAAGATCCAGATTGAAAGCAAGAAGGACATGAAAAAGCGTGGCGTTGACTCACCCAATTACTTCGACGCGCTCTACATCGCTACGCATCAACCAAAGATTAAGCGAGCCGTTGCCCGGAAAAAACGCGGGACGAAGTCGTGGACTTAAACAACCGGAGATCAATATCATGGCAGGCATGAAACTGGATCAAGGCAGCTACAATTTTTTCTATGGATTAAGCAAGGCTGTTCAGCCATTTAGATCTCGGCACAATGTTCCGGGATCAAATGTAAATGGATGCATTGTTGTTCGTGGTACAGGCAAGGACGCGGGCAAGATCCGTTTTGGGTTTATGGCCAAGGATGATCGGATTGTCCACGTTGATATCGTAGCCAAAGATATTATGGCAGATCCCAAAACATACATTGAGCTGATGCTTGAACGCATTAATCACGGCATGAACGAGTTGGATAAAAATGACAGGAAAATCATCATCGCCGCGCCCAAAATCGAGAGGCTGCATTAATGCTACAGACTAAAACCCCAGGCGAAGTGACTGAGGACAATCAGGCGCTTACTGCTGAAAAGCTGGATAATGACAGGGCGACTTACCAGTCCTCTGACCTAGTCAGCCACCTGGCTGGGCATGTTCGCGGCCAGTGGGAAATAGCAAAGTATGACCGTAGCCGGGTCAACTCTCGAATGATCGATTGCCTGCGCCGAAGAAAGGGCGAGTATTCTCCAAAGAAGCTGGAAGCAATAACGGCATCTGACGGCTCGGATATTTTCATGATGATCACTGGAGCCAAGTGCCGCAGTGCTAAGTCGTGGCTAGCGGATCTTTTCGCCCCATCTGGTGACAAACCGTTCACGCTGGAGCCCACGCCGATCCCGGACCTACCCCCAAACATCAAGGAGCAGCTTGTTGCCGAGGCTATGGCAGTTGGCCAGGAGCAAGGTCTGCCCACCGAAGTTTTGGTTCAGGCAGTCATAGAGCACCGCGACCGAATCATGGATGAGCTGAAACAGGACGCAGAGGAAAGAGCTGGACGGATGGAAACCGCCATCGATGACTTGCTGACGGAGGGTGGATTCAGGCTGGCGCTGAGTGAGTTCCTGGAGGATTTGGTTACTTATCCAGCGGCAATCATGAAGGGTCTTGAATTTCGCCGAGCCAAAACCCTGAAGTGGGTGACAAATGACGCGGGCGATTTCATACCCGAACCAGGACACAAAATACGTCCAGAGGTTCGACGGGTCTCTCCGTTCCGGTGCTACCCATCACCGTCAGTTGGCAGTGACATCGAAGATCATTGGATGATTGAGCACAGGACGTTTAATCGAACCGACCTGGCGGCTATGCGTGGTGCACCGGGCTATAACGCTGAAGCAATTGCCAGGGTGCTACATCAGCACGGCAATGGTGGGCTTCGCGAATGGCTGTGGACTGAACAAGAGCAATCTTTACTCGAGGGCCGGACCAACGTGTTCACCTCAGACCAGATCGACGGCATTGAATACTGTGGGTCGCTGCGCGGACAGACACTGCTTGATTGGGGCATGAGTGAGGAAGAGGTCGATGACCCCATTGACGAGTACTCGGTATCCGTCTTAGTCATAGGAACCCACGTTATTCGTGCGTTGGTCAACCCGGACCCTGCCGGTAAAAGTGATTTCTTTAAAGCTTGCTGGCAAGACATCCCCGGCGCTTTCTGGGGTGATGCACTTCCCGAGGTTCTGAAAGATTGCCAGGACGTATGTAACGCAGCGGCCCGGTCCCTTGTTAACAACATGGCATTTGCTTCTGGGCCTATGGGCTGGGTTGAGATGGATAGGTTGGAGCCGGGTGAAGATCCGGACGACATTCACCCGTGGCGCATGTTCAGATCTAATTCCAGTGAAAATGGCGGAAGTGGGGCTGGTGTTGGTTTCTTCCAGCCGCAAAGCAATGCCAGCGAGCTGATGGCGATATACGAGCGATTCAACCGATATGCTGACGATATCACCGGGATGCCAGCTTACGCCCACGGATCTGATGCTGGGGCCGGCGCTGCTAAGACAGCCTCTGGTTTGTCTATGCTGCTGAACGCCGCCAGTAAATCTATAAAGGATTTGGTTCGAGGCGTTGATCTGGGAGTGATCGAGCGATTAGTTGAGAAGTGCTACAACCACTTGATGCTGACTAGTTCGGACCCGACAATTAAGGGCGACCTCATTCCCAAAGCGCGCGGTAGTGAATCCCTGGTTCATAAAGAGCAGGCACAGCTGCGGCAGCAGGAACTGCTAGGTATCACCGCTAACGAGCTTGACCTGAGTATCATTGGCAAGAAAGGTCGACGTGAAATGCTTTCTGAAGTTCTCAAAAGCGGCGAGCTTCCAGTTGACCGAATTTTGCCGTCTGAGGAAGAAATGCTGGAGGCCGACGCAAGGCAAGCCGAAGCCCAGCAGGCCATGCAGGCCGAAGCGCAGCAACTAGAGCAGGGAGCTGCGGCAGGTGCTTAACAAAGACGGCGTAGAACAGAGCGACAGAAAACAATTCCAGTTGTGCGCGGCAATTGCTCGCGGCAAAACAACTGCAGATTTCCAGAAGTTTATTGAATACCTTGCAGACCTGCAGGACTCAGTAGACCGGAAAATGCGAAAGGCAACTTCTCCACAGCTAGAGTGGTATCAGGGGAAGGCGCAACTGCTTGACGACTTACTCACTTTTGTCGATAACGCGGCAGAAACAAGAGACAAGCTAAAGCAAAAGACCGAAGCATAGAAATACCCGCAAGGGCTTCTGTGTCATTTTAATAGCCGCCATCCGGTGGTTTTACATTCCAAACGAACACCAGCTCATTAGCGGCTCCCTGCCGGGAATACTGCGTGACTGACTCGAAAGAGGAAATTGTAATGGCAGCACCAAGAGCAGTAAGAGAAGCAACAGAACGTGCGAACAAATTGATAGCAGAGGGCGACAACACTGACCCAGGTCAGATGCCAGCTCCACCAGCCGTCGCGGCAGTACCCGACGACATAGGTGGAAGACTGGCAGACGATCCGGATTCAACTGCAGCCAAGCCTGCTGATCAAGGAGCGAGCGACGATTCAGGAACACCGGGCGAACCGGCTCCTGGAGCGAAAGAGGAAAAACCTGAAGATTGGAAAAATAAGTATTTAGTCCTACAGGGCAAATACAACAAGGAGATCAAGCCGGTCCAGGAGGACAATGACAATCTTCGGAAATTGCTTGCCGAGGGAGGCGGGTCTGGTGAAGTAGAACAACTACGCAGCCAGGTCGCGCAACTCACAGAGCAGTTAAATGGTCAGCCAACCCCAGATCTTTCACCTGAGTTGGTGAAGATGAGGGAGGATTATGGATCTGAATTAGTTGACGGCCTTATGGCTCAATTCAAAAAGATGATTAATCCACTGACGCATCGGATAGACAGTGTAGACAAGTCGGTTGATAGCAATTCAGCGGCGACTCGCGTGCAGTCTCTTAGGTCTATAGTCATAGCAAATGGCATAGATTTTGATATTGTAAACGATGACCCAATGTTTGTTGACGCCTTCCTTGGCCGCATTGATCAGTACTCTGGCAGAACGCTCAACGAGCTAATGCAAGAGGCCTTTAAATCTGGTGACCTTAATCGCGCTGCTAAATTTTTTACCGACTTCGTAGCTGAGCAAACGGTTCAGGCTAGTAACTCGAACACAAACACCCCTGCCAAAAAGGTCGACATCGGCAAGCATGTGCAAGTCGATGGAAAGCCAAATGTCTCTGATGATGGTAGCAACGCTGCAGACGAACCTGTGTGGACTGATGCGACTATCAAAGATTTTTACAAAGACAAGATGGATGGGAAGTTTACGCCAGAGGAAGCTAAACGCCTGGAACAAGATCTGTTTAAGGCACTAGACAGGGCTGCTAAACAGCCCTGATCGACGGCTCTTTCCTTTTTTTATTAGGAGTCAATCATGGGTTTTCCTGTAGCAGGCGGAACAGCAAACTATTCCGCGACAGGTGCTAACAACACCTCCAAGTTCATACCTCAGGTATGGGCATCCAAGCTCGTAGAAAAGTTCTACGACGCAACCGTTTTCGGTGAAATAGCAAACACCGATTACGAAGGCGAAATCAAGGATCACGGCGATAAAGTATGGATTCGCACGGTTCCTGATGTAACCATTACCGATTACGTGAAAGGCACTGCTCTTGTGTACGAAGAGCCAGAAAGCCCCAACGTAGAACTGGACATCGACAAAGGTAAGTACTTTGCCGCTATCGTCGATGACGTTATGGAGACTCAGGCTGACCTGAATCTTCTGGGTATGTGGTCTGACGATGCTTCCGAGCAGATGAAGA
>JAVJHY011500498.1:939-12796 GCA_035593235.1 Phascolosoma agassizii | reverse complement strand
TTTGCATGGAGAGGTGACCTCCTACTCGGGATTGATTGTGACGCTGGTGCTGGCCGTGTCGGGGGCGCTGTTGTACTGGATGATCATCGCTCCGGGCCAGACGCCGGTTGCCGACCACAGTAACAGCTTCGAGACCTTCGGTGCTGTGGAACTCGAAATTCCTAAGTTTGATCCGCCGATCGCGCCGCCGATTGAACCAGAGGTTGCCTTGATCGAGAAAGTTAAGCCGCCGGTGGAGACCACCGCAGAAGCGACGCCCGAATTGATTCACGTCCCCGAGAAACTGCCCGTTCCCAGTGACGAGCTGCCGGTGTTCGAGGACGCCAGCGCGCAGGTTTATCCGGCGACCGGCTTTCCGCACACTTGGAATTTGACCAACACAGGCGACACAGAGGAGTCGGGACCGACAGCGGCAGAAGCTTCGACCGGACCCGAGATGACTCAACTCAAGCTGCCGTCCACGCCGATTCGCGTAAGCCGTCAGCAGTAGCCCAACACCGAGAGTGAAATCGAGCCGCATGAGCCAAATCGACCAAGCATTCATTCAGGCCTATGCTCCGGCCGCCCTGCCGATCGAATCACATCCGCCAACTGCGCGGCAAGGAGTGTATACGTCACCGACGCCGACACCGCACTTTCACAAGTCCGAAGCAATCGATCCGTACACAAATACGGCCACATTGCAGCAGAGTTTTGCTCGTCCTCCGGCACCGGTGGCCGAACCTTCTCCAGAGCGACGCCCGCTCTCGAGTTTTGCCGCGCCACAAGCGCCCGCCGATCAGGCTTTCCGGCCGGTGTTCGAGGTCGACGCGTTTCGTTGGCCGGCCCTTGTGGACAAACTGCTATCCGAGAACGGCCAATTGCTTGTGCCGGCCGCCCAGCAGTTGTTGGAAGCGAGCGAATTGGGCCGTTCGATGGTCGGCATAGTCGGGTCGCGACGGGGTGTGGGGGCCACCACCATACACCTTTGTTTGGCTAAGCTCCTCGCCTCGGCGGGAAAGACCGTTGCCCACCTTCACGCAGACCCAGACCGCCGACTCATCGAACGTGCACCCGACGGATCTCGAGACATCAGCTCGGCGATCTCGCCCATACCCACCGATTCCGGAAACTTGGTCGGGGTCGCTATCGGCGGACTCGAGGTGCACGAGGTGCACGACATTGTCGATGGGCTCCGAAGCGTCGTCGATCGGATAGTAATCAGTGGTCCTGGGTTGGCCTCGGACACCCAGACGCTTGCGCTGGCCGCACTAGCCGGTGCCGCGTTCGCAACTGGGGGGTCAGCCGAATCCAACTCCAGTCTGCGGAAAGCCCTCGATGCAAGGGGCGTTAGGCTCCTCGATTCACCTGCCACCGAGGGCCTACCCAGGCGCATCCTTCCGCCCGGGAACCTTTAATGTCCTAGCGAGCTCCGCGACAACCACACCGCAGCCGCTGCGCCGATGAGCAGCTCGGTGCCGTTGTGTAGTACTCGTGGCCGGCGTGCCCAGGGTTCGCCTCCCGCAACGGCGAAGGGTCCTTCGATGACCTCGCCGGGACGTGCCACACGGGCGCCCATGATGTCGAAGTCGCCGGCCTCGGTCTCTTCCTGCCACGCGAGCACGAAACCGTCGTCGCCCCAGACCAGTTCGGGCGCGAATGCGTCTGTGTTCGATGTGCTGACCCGAACAGGCCCAAACGTACGGTCGCCCGTCAACGAGGTGGTCATGAACCAGATTTGCTCGAATCCCGTCCGACCATCCACGAAGGCGATGCCGATCTCAGTGGCGCCAGCTGTGGTGCCGATGGCCAGGTTGGGGGCCTCGCTGTTGTCGGGGTCGGACGTCATCCGAATGTCGTCACCGATCTCGAAGCCGTTCCGATCCATGAAGGTCGCATAGATTTCGAAGTTGTCCGGCGCGACGAGCTCGTGACGCCAGTCCTGCCAGGCGACGATGTATTCGTTGCCGGTCCACGCGAGCGTGGGGTTGATCGACCAGTGCGGAACGAAGGTCACCCGGAAATCGGCGGCGAGTTTTTCCCCGTCTGCGGTGAGCCGGTTGAAGTAGACCTCCCAAACGCCATCGCGACGGTCCTGCCAAACAATGGCGTATTGCGATTCTTCCTCGTTCCAGATCATGTCGGCGCCCCACGCATCGCCGGGTTCGAGTGTGAGTAACTTCGGCTCGGCCAACGGAATGCCCTCGGGCGAGAGTTGCTGAAAATACACATCGGAGGTCGCCCCGGTGTAGTCCCAGAACGTGACTCCCCATGTCTCGGTGAGCGGGCTCCACGCAGCATCGCCCCGTCCGCTCGCGGCATCCGAGAAGGTGAGTCGTGTGTCCCGCACTTCTGGCATGTACGCGGCACCTTCGTCGATACGGACGTCACAGTCGTCGTCGACGCCGTTGCAGATTTCAGGAGCGCCTGGATAGATCAGCGGGTTGGTGTCGTCGCAGTCGTCGCCGCACAGCCCCAAGACGAAGAAACCGTCGCGATCGTCGTCGGCGACTTCGACGGGCGGGTTTTCACACGTGGCGCTCGCTTCGATGCACAGATCTTCTGTGCAGGGATCCATGTCCGCGCATTCGGGCGGCGCTCCGCGTCGGCACCGGCCTTCGATGCAGCGTTCGAGACCATCGCAGAAGATCCCATTGGTGCACTCGGCGTCTGATTCGCACGGCGGTAGCTCTTCGACATAGATCCCGGTCTTGGCACCGCAACCGATCGACAGCGTGAGCACGAGCGCCAGCCGGACGCCGCGATGGGTCAGAAGCATGCGCCGTAACCCGGAACATCCGTGCTTCGGCAGATGTATCCACGCGGGCAGCCAGGTTCGCCGCCGCCAGGGTCGCACGCCTCGGTGCACTGGGTTCCCGCGCCAGTGACGACGCACAGATGCCCGATGTCGCAATCGTTGTGGCCGAGGCAGTCGTCCCCTTGGTCACCAGGTCCGGGGGCGGCGCAGTACGAGACGTAGATTTCGGGCTCACACGGATCGGCCGGGGGCACAGCCGACGCATAGCAGGCTAGTCCAGGACCACAGCTCTCTTCGACGAGTGGGTCGCATTCGTACATGCGACCGGTTCCCGCATCGACACCTCCGTCGCAGCCGGGTTCGATGAAGACGTCGAACGGAACGGCGCTATCTGCGGGACCGGCCTCGCGCCCGATCCGCCCGGTGTCCAGACCCGCATCCATGGACGCTGCGTCGCCGTCGGTCCGTGGGTCAGTGATCTTCGATCGGTGGCAGGCCGACAGAGCGACCAGCGCAATGAGGGTCCAGATTCGAGTTGAGCTCCACATCGGTGTGTCCAGCAGGTGCACGTCCCAAGGGAGTGCACGTCGTGTTCCACATTAGTAGGCCCGATTTCAGCTGATTTCCAACTCGGCCGTGAAGGAAAGTGCACCGGAATGGGGTCAGTCCGTGCCACATCAGCACGATCCGCTATGCAAGCGTGCGAATGGCGTGGCTGAACCCAGGTGCCTTGTGTTTCGTGGCCGGGGTCACGTTCGGGATCTGCTGCAGTCGAACGGACCGAGCCGAGCCCGAACCCGAGACAACGCCAGAGACGGAAGCGGAGCAAACGGCAACGTCCGAGCCCAACGCGCATCGCACCTTCTACGCGTTGGGCGCGCATCTCGACCGCGCCGAACTCCGTCAAGCAGAGACGCGCGTCATCGATTTCGGGACTCCAGCGAGCCACCAATACACACTCGGTGGCTGGCGCACCCGTGTCGGGGACGACCACGACTTCGATGGTGTGAGCGCGACGTTGGTCGAGGGGGTCACTGCAGAGTTCCTGCTTCCCTCCGAGCGCATCGGCGCGGCGAAACTCACGCTTCGAGCGCGCACGTTTGGGCGCGACGGTCGTGCGACCTTCTATATCAACGAAGACTCGGTGCATCACGTCCGCTTTCCCGCCGACGGGACCTTTGGTGTCGTCACGGTGGAACTTCCTGCGGGTGCGTTGGTGCTCGGCGAGAACACGCTTCAGGTCAGAGTGCCGGCACGGGGACGAGACGCAGGCGTGCACGCGGGAATGGCCATCGACTGGCTGCGCTTGGGGCCGCCGGACGATGTTGCGACCGCCCCCCCGGATGTGCGACGCGAGCTGCCGGCAGGGTGGTCGCTGAGTTGGACCTTCGAAGCCCCAGTAGGTGCTGCACTCGAGGCGCCGGGGCCGTTGACCGCGCGCGTGTTTCGCGACGGAGCCGAGCCGCTCTCGCTTGGCTCGCTCGCGGAAGAGGTTGAGCTCGGCGCTGGCCTGCTACGTCTCGAGCTGACGGCGACTGCCGACACGCCCGTGTCGGCGGTCCAGGTGGTCGTTCCAGACGAGCGCGAAACCCGCACTGCGATTCCAGGAAGCGCAGCGCGTGGCAACACGCCTGTTCGAAACGTCATCGTCTGGCTCGTCGACACAGTGCGCGCCGACAAACTCCGCCCTTGGAACGAAGACACGCGTGTTCAGACGCCCGGTCTCGAGCGCTGGGTCCGTTCGGCCACGGTATTCGACCAAGGTCGAACCCAAGAGAACTGGACGAAGCCTTCGGTGGCGACTCTCCTCAGCGGCCTGCTTCCCTGGCAACACACCGCCACCAGCGGCGAAGCGGTGTTGCCACGATCGGTCGAGATGTTGAGCGAAACACTTCACGCCCAGGGCTTCGCCACCGCCGGCTTCGTATGCAACGGCTACGTCTCGCGCACGTTCGGTTTTCACCAAGGGTGGGACGCGTGGCGGAACTACATCCGAGAGGGGCGTCGGACGGCAGCGCGTTTCGTGGCTGCTGACGTGCTCGAGTGGTTGGATGCACGTGACACGACCAAGCCCTTCTTCCTGTACGTGCACACGATCGATCCCCATGTTCCGTATATCCCTCCGGACGAGACGCTCGCTCTGTACGACGAAGAGCCCTACGAAGGACCCGTGGACTTCACTCGTGACCGGCAGCTACTCGAGAAGATCAAAGCCGGGCGTCTTCGACTGAACGACCGCGACAAACAACGCCTCGAGGCGCTCTACGACGGCGAGATCACCTACCACGACAGTCATTTTGCCTCGGTGATCGAAGGGCTCGAGCGGCGTGGCTTGGCCGACGAAACCATGGTGGTGTTCACCGCCGATCATGGTGAGGAGCTTTTCGACCACGACTCGGTCGGCCACGGGCACTCGCTCTTCGAAGAGCTGCTGCACGTTCCTTTGGTGATGTCCGTGCCGGGTGTGACAACTGCACGTGTCGAGGAGCCGGTGGGTTTGGTCGACATCATGCCGACGGTGCTCGATGCGCTGGGCGAATCTCCGCGCGCGGAGATGACCGGCCGAAGCGTGCTGCCACTGATGCGAGGCCAAAAGGACGACGCGCCGCGCCCTAGCATTGCGGGATTCCTGAACGGCTGGCGGAGCCTCTCGGTGGGTCGCTACAAGCTGATCCAGCGGACACATCGCCGCTGGATGCTCTTTGATCTCCAGGCCGATCCCACCGAGCACAACGACATCGCGGCGCGACACCCGCTTGCCGTGCGCTACCTGCGCGGCCTACTGGGTGTGGTGATGCAGGGCGAAGCGCGGCACCAGTCCGAGCAGACCGAGATCGACGCCGAAACCGAAGCTCAGTTGCGCGCGTTGGGGTATGTGGGCGGGCAGCCTCGATGAGCCGGCGGGAGCCACCGAAGCGCATTTCTGGTCGAGCATTTAGCGTCGTGTTTGGGGTCGCGCTGATCGCGATCGCCGCGACCGCGATCACCATGTGGTTTGCGCGCAAAGAGCCGCACGGGCCGATTCTGCGCGCGCTTCGTCTCGACGCGGATCAGGGTGGCGATCTGGTTCTGCTTCGTCGTGGATATGAAGAACGCGGCTACGTGCATCTGATTCGGATGGATCCGGCCTCGGGGCGGGTTCGTTGGTCGGAGGCGCTCTACGGGCTGGAGCCCGACCCCGCGTTGAGCGTCACCGACGATCGCGTGCTCGTTCGGGCTCGCGAGGCGCGCGGTCACGCGGAGCTGCATGTGTTTGAGCTGGATGGCACATTCGCATGGCGAGGAGGGCGCGGCCGATACGAATCACCGTAAGGCAATCCCGCGTTCTCGACGCACCCGGTGTGGACGGATGACGAGGTTGTCTTCCTCGCGCATGCGACCGATCCGGTCGAAGTCATCGCGCTGGATCTCGAAACTGGCGAAGAACGCGGTCGCGCGGAGGTCCCGCTCGGGCAGGGCGTGCGTGGCGCGGCGCTGCGTTCGTCGGGCCTCGTGATCGATTCGGGAGACGGCGCGCTACGACGGGTCTCGCGAGACAGCGAAGTGACTGTGATTCACGCACGAGTCGCCGGCTGGTGCCTCACGAACGAGGGGCTCTACTACGGAACGGACGAAGCTCTGGTCAAAGACGGCGAGCCAGTCACAGCTGTGGCGTCGACGGTGGGCGTCTGTACGCACGATGGAAGGGTGGCGCGCACGTCCCCGGAGGGCCTGCGGGTGCGAGGACGGACCGGCATGTTCTCGCTCGTCCCTCACATCTCCGTCGAGCCTTCGGTGAATCGTGTGGTCGATCGGTTTGCCGTCATTGCAGGGGGCGTCGTCGACCTTCACGAAGCGAAGGTCATCGACACGGGCGGCGTGGACCTGCGCGGAGGTCGCGTGGTTCGGGTGGGCCGCGTCGAGATCGCGCGCTCCGCAGATCGACTCGTACGGTGGGAGCTTCGTCGCGCGGTTCGCATTCCCGGCCTCGTCGACATCGCGGGCACTTGGGGTGTGAGCGCGGAGGGTCCATTCCCGCTCGACACGGATCTTGAAATCGCGGGAGCGGAGACACTGATATGGAGGACGCCGTGAGTTGGCTCGATGGAGGCTGTCACTGCGGCGCCGTTCGTTTCCGCGCGTGGGTTCCGGTTGCACAACGCGTCGCGCTCGACTGCAACTGCTCCGTCTGCACGAAGAAGGGATTCCTTCATTTCATCGTTGCGTCCGACGAGTTTGAGTTGGTGCGAGGCGAGTCGGAGCTGACGACCTACCAGTTCGGAACCGGCGTTGCGCGTCACACGTTCTGCCGTGTGTGCGGCATCCACCCGTTCTACGTGCCCCGTTCGCACCCCGAGGGCATGGATGTGAACGTGCGATGCCTCGACGAAGGCCCCGACGCTTGGTCGATCGAGCCCTTCGATGGCAGAGATTGGGAATCCAACGTCGACTCCATTCGCTGACAGGCTACGGGTCACCCAGGATTTCATGTCTTTTATCCTGACGGTCATATTACTTGACATCCGTTCCTAAATTCTGACGGTCAGTGTTTCTTGACACGCCGCCGCCGCCGCCGATGTTGGCAGCCGCGCCGATGTTGGTTGACACGCAGCGTAACGGTGTTATGTATTGGCGTAACACTGTTATGGCGATGCATGAGGGGATTCCAGATCGGGTTTGTGTGGCGCTCGCGGAAGGTGAGCTCGGCGCCGAGGATCTGACCGCGCGTCGACTTGGCAGCTTCGTCGGCAAGACGACCTCGGTGCTCTACCACCATTGGGGTTCGCTCGATGGGTTTCTCTACGCCGTTTCTCAGGCCGGGCTGCGTCGGCTTGGCGAACGACTGATTGTCGAACTCGCGGGCGGTGAAGGACTCATGCGCGCGGCTGAGGTGTTCGTCGAGTTCGGGATCGACCATCCAGCGCTCTACGAGGTCATGTTCGTCCGCCGTTTCGACTGGGACGCTCTTCGCGCGCAAGGCGTGTTCGAGGGTGAACCGCCCAACGGCGGTGCGTTGTGGAACCACCTCGTCGCGTTCTTTTCCGGTAGCGGTTCCGAGCAGCCAGCGACTGATGCACGGATCCTGTACGCGGCACTTCACGGCCTCGTGCATCTCGCACTCAGCGGGCGTGCAAATGTTGGCGTGCTCGCGATCAGCGACCGCGACGCGGCACGCTACGCCGCGCGATCACTCGCGCAGCGCCTTTGCCCCGAACAATCGACTTCCCGAGGACCCATCTCACTAGGACCGCACTCATGACACTTCTTGCACAACCACTTCCGTTACCAAACGGTCGCGTTCTTTCGAATCGACTCGCCAAGAGTGCGATGAGCGAGCGGATCGCCGGGCCCGACGGGGCTCCGAACGCGGGTCACGCGCACCTCTATGGTCGCTGGGGCGAGGGCGGCGCGAGCCTTCTGATCACGGGCAACGTGATGGTCGAGCGCACCGCGTTGGGCGAGTCGGGCAACGTGTTCATCGAGGACGAGAGTGCGCTTGATGCATTTCGTGTTTGGGCCTCGAGCGCCAAGAATGCCGGTGCCCAGATCTGGATGCAGATCAACCATCCAGGCCGTCAGTCTCCGCGCCACCTCAGCAAACAACCCGTCGCTCCCTCGGCCGTTCGGCTGGTTGGCGCGGGTCCGATGTTTGCGACGCCGCGTGCACTCACCGAAGAGCAGATTCTGGAGATCATCGAGCGTTTCGCGAATGCTGCGGCGATCGCGGAGGCCGCGGGGTTCGACGGCGTGCAGATTCACGGCGCACACGGATATCTCATCAGTCAGTTTCTCTCACCTCGAACGAACTTGCGCACGGACCGTTGGGGTGGTGACGCCGAACGGCGGCGGCGTTTTCTGATCGAAGTGATCCGCGCGGTGCGCATGCGCGTGGGGCGACGGTTTTGCGTTGGGCTGAAGTTGAACTCGGCCGATTTTCAACGTGGTGGATTCAGCGAAGAGGAGTCGATGGGTGTCGTCCGATCGCTGCAGGGTCTGCGCCTCGACCTACTCGAGATCAGTGGCGGGACGTACGAGTCGGCCGCCATGTTCGACGAACCGAAACCCGAGAGCACGAAGCGTCGCGAGGCGTTCTTTCTCGCCTACGCGGAGAAGGTGCGAACGGAAACCACCATTCCGCTGATGGTCACCGGTGGATTCCGCAGCGCTGAAGGAATGGGCAACGCGGTTGAGTCCGGCGCGGTCGATGTCGTCGGGCTCGCGCGTCCTATGGCCGTCGAGCCTGGGTTCCCAATGCGCGTCCTGGCCGACGACACCGCAGTGGCCACGCCGGTGAAGCTCGCGACGGGGATCCGCAACCTGGACTCGTTGGTCCAAGGCGCTTGGTACCAACTTCAGATCGAGCGAATGGCACGGGGGCAAGAGCCCAACCCCGCGGCATCGCGTTGGTGGGCGGTGCTGAAGTACTTCCTTCCGCGTGCCAAGTTCGCGTCGCCAGCGGCAGTGATGAACTCGCCCCGGCGGGCCGATCCCAGTCGGCAAGCCACGGTCTAACCCGGATTCGAAAAGAAGCTCGGGCGGCGCTATCCTGCGTGAATGCGACACACAGCCATTCTTGTCGGGTTGACCTGCCTCTCTTCGATCGCCTTTGCCGCGCCCGACGATTGGGCAGAAGGCGGAAGCACCGCAGAGGACGGAGCAACGCGCGACTTCTACAACCGCGGGGCGGCACTTCCCTGGCGGCAGCAGCTCGGCGATTGGCAAGACACCGCAGGCGCGCTTCACGGCGATGCGCCCTTTGCTCAGGTGCGCGTCGACGACACCGACACGGAGCGCTTCGTCGAGTGGGATGTCACGTCGTTGGTCCAGGCGTGGATCGCCGGTGACGTGCCACACCAGGGTTTCTTGCTGCGCGCACTGGGCGGAGGCGGTCCCATCGACTTCAGCAGTAAGGAGGGCGCCCAAGCCCCCGAGTTGGTCATCGACGGTGAGACGCGTACCGCACAGGCCGATACGTATCTCCCGGCGAGCACCTTCCGCGACCAGGGTGAAGAGGCACAGATCCGCGTCGCCGACGATGGCAATCTCTTGGTGCGTTTCGATCTCGCTGGGGTGTCCGCGGCCGGGTCGGCAACGTTGCGGCTCTACACGACCCGACAGTTCGGAGGAGGCTTGGACATCGGCGTCTTCCCCGTCGTGACTGGCGGTGCGGAACCCGCTGCGGAGCTCGGGTTGGCGGAGGCATACGACAACGACGTGGGCCTCGCATCTCACGCCGACGTTGTGCTCTTCGACGACTTCGAGTCGCCGGATTGGATGGACAACTGGACGGACCACGGTGGTGATTTCGAGGTCACAGCGGCACCCGAGTTCGGTTACGCGCCGCTCGGTGGAAGCGCGCTTCGTGCACGCGTCCCGGAGGGTGAGAACACCGCCCTGAATACCTCGTACCGCTTCATGGACGAGACCGGCTCCGAGCCGGACGAGATCTTCTTTCGGTACTACGTGCGCCTTGCGAGCGACTGGAACCAAAGCGTCGACGGGGGCAAGCTCCCCGGGATCTCGGGGACCTACGGTGTCGCTGGCTGGGGCGGTAGGCGAAGCAACGGGAGCAACGGGTGGTCGGCCCGCGGTCTCTTCCGCGAAACGGTACCTGCCGGCAGCAATCCCTTGGCCGGCTACACGCCCGTGGGCAGTTACGTCTACCACGCCGACATGGCGGGCGACTTCGGCGACAACTACGTCTGGATCGAGAGCTGGGGTCCGGGTGGCAATGGCGGCGTACTCGACACGGATCGCTGGTATTGCCTCGAACACTACGTGCGCATGAACACGCCAGGTGAAAACGATGGCGTGTTGCGTGGATGGGTCAACGGACGACGCGCCGTGGAAGTGACCAACTTGCGCTTTCGAGATGTCGAACGGCTGAAGATCGAGCGGATCTGGATGAACGTGTATCACGGTGGCACCGACCCTTCCCCGTACGATCAACACATCTTCATCGACCATGTCGTGGTCGCGCGCAGCTACATCGGTCCGATGGGTGGCACGGTCGTCCCCGGTGATGCCGGACCCACCCCTGACGCAGGCGGGGTGGATGCAGCGGGTGTGGATGCAGCGGGTGTGGACGCCGCCGGCGTGGATGCCGCGGGGGTGGATGCTGCCGGAGCCGACAGCGGTGGCGCGGATGCCGGAGATGGCGGTGGTGGTGGCGGATGTGGCTGTTCATCCGCGGGCGCGCTCGGTGCGATCTGGCCACTGCTGCTGATGGTCTCCATGCGTCGCCGACGGACCCCCGTCGGTCTCTGATGTATCTGCTCGTCGGAAACCCCACCGCGCAAACAGGCCGTGCTGCGCAACATCTCGAACGCACCACGGCCTCGTTGCTGGAGAGAGGGGCGAAGGTCGAACGTCTCGACACCGAGCCCGAGGGACGCACGGTCGGATTGGTTGCGGATGCGATCGACGCCATTCGGCCCGACGTCGTGCTTTCGTTTGGCGGAGATGGGACCTTCAACGAAGTCGCCCGTGGCATCTTGCGGAGTCCATGCACGGTCCCGCTGGGAATGCTTCCCATGGGCACGGCAAACAACCAAGGCCGCTCGTTCGGTCTCGACGCCGGGCCCGGTGCCATCGAAGCCAACCTCGATGTGATCCTTGCCGGTCACGTCATGCAGCTCGACGTGGGTCGCATCGCGCGCCTGGATCTGCGCGACCAGGCCGATGAAACCCTCTTCTTCGATTCGGTCGGCTGGGGTATGCAGCCGGACATTCTCGAGCGACGAAACAAGGTTCGGAGCACGATCAAAGACGTTCCGATTCTGCGGGACGTATGGCGGGACCAAGCGGTGTATGCCGGCGCGACAGTGGCCAAGCTGCTCGAGAGTTACGTCGTTCCAGTGAAGTTCTCTGCGACGATCGTCGCCGATGGAAAGGAGCGCCGATACAACGGGCTGACCGACCTCGTGATCAGCAACACCGCTCTATACGCAGGGGAGTGGGTCGCAGACCGGGACTCGGAACCCGATGATCGGCTCTTCGAGCTCGCCCCTTTTCAAGGCCGTCGCGACTGGATGTCGAAAAGCATTCGTGACCTGGCGAAGCTCAAGATTCGCCAAGAGCACCTCGACCCGCTCGGCATCACACACTCCGAAGGATTTTCTGCCACGCGCTTCGAGATTG
>JAVJHY011500388.1:0-12801 GCA_035593235.1 Phascolosoma agassizii | reverse complement strand
AGGTACGCCATACCCCGGACCTTCCAGCCCGGCCGGTTCTCTTGAGCCTCGTAGGCCACGCTGATCGTATTGATCAGCTTCTGCACCGCCCCGGACGCCGAGAACAGGGCGATGGCGATGCCGACGAACAGCCCGACCCAACGTCCGACGACGTTGGATCCGCCACCATCAGTACTCTCAGAGTCACCGATGATGTCCTGGAGGGTTTGCACGAGGAACTGCTGAGTCGTTTCGTCAAGCGAGTCGGAAAGGTCGGTGACCTGGCTCTCAACGTCGGCTGGGTCGGCGACCAGGCCGTAGACCGAGACCAGCGCCAGCAGCGTAGGGACCAGGGCCAGCAGACCGTAAAACGCGATACCCGCGGCGCTGACCGTCACGTTATGTGCCTTGATTCGTCGCCCGAGCTCTTTCACGTTTGCGACCATGCCACCCGATGTTTGGTCGGCTTCGCTCACCTGAACCCGTCCTCCTCAACGTCGAGGATGTGGGCGCCGGTTCGGTCCCTGGTCGGACTCTGTCGGCTCGGTTTGATCTGTTTCGGTCTGAACCTGGTCTGCGGAAAGTTCAACCGATCGACCAGGACTGCGATAAGCGCCAGGATCAGTGCCGCGGCACAAAGCAGAAAAACCATGTTGCCGTCGAGCGTCATGGCATGCCCGCCTTCGCGGCGGAGAGGGTGGTTTCGGCGGGGCTGGATTTCACAACAGTGCTTCTCCTAGGTTTCGCCACGCTTCAAGCGGGATCGATCGATCCTCTTGCAGGACCTGGACGCAGACATGGTCCGCTCCGGCGTCATGGTGGGCCTGGACTCTGGCTAAAACATCATCCATCGAACCCCAGGCAACGATAGCGTCCACCACGTTGTCCGATGCGTCGGTGACGTCCTGCTCGGCGTAGCCCATGCGGACCAGGTTGTTGGCGTAGTTCGGAAGATCGAGGTAGATCCTCATGTGCTGGCGGGCGATCTCGCGGGCCTTGCCGGGATCTGTTTCGAGCACGATCATCTGCTCGACCGCCAACAGCTTGTCCGGGCCGATGGCCTCCCGGGCGATGGCGGTGTGATCGACGGGAACGAAATAGGGGTGGGCGCCGTCGGCAAGCTCGGCGGAGAGGGCCAACATCTTCGGGCCCAATGCGGCCAGAACCCGTGACGGCTGTTCTGTCGGCCGTACGCCACTGAACTTGGAGGCGTCCATTCGCTCCAGGTACTCCCGCATCTTGGTGAGGGGCTTGGAGTAGTCGTGCTTGCGAACCCATTCCGTGAGGGTGTGGTGGCTCACGCCGAGACCGAGCAGGAACCGTCCGTCATAGGCCTCGTTGAGGGTGAGGGATGCATTCGATGTGGTCAGCGCATCCCGAGCCCAGATGGAAGCGATCCCGGAGGCGATCTTGAGGGTTGTGGTCGCCTCCAACATGATGGCGGCAGACACGAACGGGTCCCGGGAGATGGTCTCGGGAATCCACACGGTCGGCCATCCGGCCTCGTCCAGCTCGGCAACGACCTCCTTCACCCGACCGGCGGGCTGCCCGTCGAGTACGCCCTGCCAAATACCAACTCTGCCGATGTCGATCATGGCAAAAACGTACTAGATCGTCGTTCGATCTTCGTAGTTATGAGCCGGGCGCAGCATGGTGGTCGGTCCGGGGTTTGAAGTTGTCGGTTGTGCGGAGAAAAGTGCTGGTCTTTCCGGCCTCGATCTGGCTCACCGTTGCCGTCGGACGAACATGGTCAGCGAGGTTTCGGTGTGATCGGCCCAGCGGCGTTTGTAGTCGAAGTCCATGCCGAGGTCGTAGATGGTGGCCAGCTGTTCGTCGTCCAGTTGGTGCAGCTGTCGATCCTGCAGCAGGTTGCCGACCGACAGATGACCGGCCGACTCGATGTAGCTGAGTTGCAGCCCTCGGTAACGGTTGGACCGGACCCCGCCGAGGATGTAGCCGACGTCTTCACCGTCCAGTCTGGCCATGTGGGCCAGCAGCCGCCCTCGCAGCGCGAGACGGTCGACCATGGTCCGGTACATGGCGGTCATTTCCACCGATGTGATGCCCGAGCCCTCCTGGCCCTTCCAGGTTTGGTGCTCGACGGCCATGATTCGCTGGAACAGATTTGGGTCTGTCGAGGCGTCTTCGATCTCAAGACCTTCGCTGTCGGCTCGGGCCCTGGCCTGGCGGAGGTTCCGCCGGAATCGGGTGCTCCGGCGGTCAAGCCAGGCGTCATAGCCGTCAGACAGGTCTGCGATTCTGCGAGTGATGCCTTCGCCGAAGTCGACCGAACCGAGTGAGGACAGGGCGAGGGCGATGGCCAGGGCGATGCCGCCTCCCGGTGGCAGGCTCACCTGGGCCTCGTCGGGGGCACCGCTAGAGTTCTGGCCGGTCACCGTCGGCATGCCGGTCAACAGCAGCGCCTCCCAGTCGTCGCGTTCGGCGAGGATGGGCGCCAGCTGTCTGGCCACCCTGGCCGGCTTCGCCCCGAGGATTGGGGTCCCGAATCCCCATAACGGTTCAAGTCCGCCCAGAACTATCGGTCCGGTGTCGGTGTAACGGGCGAGCAGCGCAAACCCGTCAAGCTCGTCGGTTGCGAACAGCAGCCGCTCGGTGGTCGGCGCGAGCCCGGTGGCCACCGGGATGAGCGAATCGGGTCCGCTGCACCACCGATCGATCTCCGGGGTGGCGTCGACAGCGGCCTCCACCTCTGACCAGAGATGCTCGAATTGTTCGAACGAGAGCTGCTGCACCGATGACAGTATCTCGCGAAGTCAGCGCACTGCGCCGCCCTCTTCTAGGATCCGGTGATGGAGTTACTTGTCGATGGGCTGGCGTTCGCTGAGAGCCCCCGTTGGCACGCGAACAGGCTCTGGTACTCCGACATGCACCGTGGGGTGGTTGAGGCCGTGACGCTGGCCGAGGTCATCGCTGTCAAGCCGGACGGCGCGACTCGGGTAGTCGCCGACAATATGTTGTTTCCGAATGGTTCGGTGATCACCCCTGATGGCTCGACTCTCATCGTCGCCCAGTCCTTCGGGCGAGATCTGGTGGCGTTCTCCATCGACGCCGACGGTGGACTGTCGGGGCGCCGTCAGTGGGCCGACCTCGAAAAGGGCACGCCGGACGGGATCCGCTTGGACGCTGAAGGGGCGGTTTGGTATGCCGACCCGGTAAACGGCGATTGCGTCCGGGTTGCCGAAGGGGGAGCGGAGCTCGACCGGGTGGCCTCCGAACGGAAGGCCTTCGCCTGCATGCTCGGCGGCTCCGAACGGCGTCACCTTTTTGTCCTCACCACCGACGGCTCGTTGCCAAGAAAATCGCGGATCGCGAGCTCCGGCCGGATCCATGTTGCGGGAATGGGGGTGCCAGGTGCCGGGCTTCCGTAGCGGCGAGCAAAATTTCTTTACATTGCGAACTTGTTTAGTATCGGCTTTCGGGATTGGCGAGATGGGTCTTGACCAAGTACAACCATGGCCATGGTCGACGACGCCGCGATAGAGGCCTACGCACGCGATGGCGTCGTTGTGGCACGTGGGATTCTGTCCCAGGACCAGCTCGACCTGCTGGCCGTGGGCGTCGAGCAGGCCCTCGAACACCCGAGCGAACGGGCCATAGTGGCCAGTTCCGAGGATGATCCCGGCCATTTCGTCGAAGACTTTCTCCGCTGGGTCGATATCTCGGAGATTGAGCAGGTGGCGCTGCAATCCGCCATCCCTGAGGCAGCAGCCACGCTCATGGATTCTATGAGTGCTCGCTTGTATCACGATCACATATTGGTCAAAGAGGCGGGGACGACTCAGCGCACACCGTGGCACCAGGACCAGCCGTACTACAATGTGAACGGACGGGGGATCAGCGCATGGGTGCCGATCGATCCGATCCCCAAGGGTGGGTCACCGGAGTTCTGGGCCGGTTCACACCTCGGCCCTTGGCTGCTGCCTCGAACATTTTTGGACGCCGAGGCCAAGTGGTTTCCGGAGGGGTCGTTGGCCGAGATGCCGGACATCGAGTCCGACCGGTCGGCCTACGATATTCGGCAGTGGCGGCTCAGTCCCGGCGACGCCGTCTTCTTCAGCTTCCAGGTGGTGCACTCGGCTCCCGGGTTCCCGTTCGAGCATGGTCGCCGAGTTGTCTCGTTCCGCTACCTGAGTTCCGAAGCGCGCCATGCGGCAAGGCCCTGGAAGACGTCGCCCGACTTTCCGGGCCTAAGCGATGACCTCGAAGATGGCGTGCCTTTCGACCACCCGCTGTTTCCGGTGGCCTGGCCTCGTTAGATGTGCGAACGGCCTGGGCCCGATTCAGGTTCAGGTTTTCAGACTGGTTCGCAGGCGGTGAGGGCGCCCTGCGATTGAGCAGGTCGAAGTCGTTTAGGCCGGTGCTGCCGATCATCTGTCGGTCCGGACCCAAGATCATGAGCGGCACCATGACCGGCTCCAACGCTTTGGTGATCCACTCCAACGCTTCCTGCTCACCGTAGGCGTCGGTGGCCCACGGCATCCAGGGTCGCAGGCTCTCAAGCGAATGCTGGATGGCAGCGGCCACCATTGGAGCGTCGCTCTCGATCGGCATCCGCAATGTGACGTGGCCGTCTGTCCCAACATTGTTGTACGTCGGCGTTCGCACGGTCACGAGATTTCACGGTCACGAGATTCACAGTCACACAATTTCGTCGACCCGACCACTGGGTCAGCTACCCTGTCTGGCGGAGCAAGGGCGGCCTGGTTCTCCGAGCTGAACGCCCATCTGATTGCCCCAGCCCCCGTAGCTCAGTGGATAGAGCGTCGGTTTCCTAAACCGTGAGCGGCAGTTCGATTCTGCCCGGGGGCACAGTTGTTTCCCGGCTGGTCTAGCAGGTATTCCCTGGTCACAACCTTGGCGCCGTTTGACCGTAGTTAACCCTCACAGCCCGAGTTTGGCCGTGGTCCCTGGGCACCACGTGGGCAAGACCGACTCTCATCCGGAACGCGCTCTTCCAGCTGCGCTATTTCCCATGGTTAGCGGACCGCTGGCGCTGAACCAAGCCTGTGCTCGCCGAGCGCTAGCTTGCTCACCCTTGGGAGGGAGGGTAGGGAGGGCGCTGGTACCTATCGGGCTAACCGTGCGCGCAGCCGTTGCTGCGATGCTATGAACCCTCCCCACCCTCCCTGGGGCACAAGGCGGGCCCGGCATTCATACCAGCGTGTCCGCTGGAACCTAATCGGTGGGCTAGTCCTTGAGCCCGCCGATACCGATGATCACGAGGTCCGAGACCAGGCTCGGTACTGCCACCTCGTCCCAATGGGTAGCGCAGAGCCTCGGGAGGAGTAACTTATTAGAGTGTCGCTAACTAAGCACGAAAACCAGATGCAACCGACAGCTCTCGATCTTTTTGCTGGCCCTGGGGGGCTAACACAAGGTTTGGTCGACGCTGGCTTCGCAGTACTAGGGGCCGTAGAGATTGATCCCCTTGCTGTTCAGACGTACGGGCTTAACCACGAGACCGTCAAAGTTTTTCAAGACGACATCAAGAACTTGGACCCTTCGGCCGTGCTAGAGGATCTTGGCCTCAGCGCTGGCCAACTCGACCTGCTCGCCGGCTGCCCACCATGTCAGGGTTTCTCGTCCACCCGCACGCTAAACGGAGCAAGGGATATCCAAGACAGTCGGAAAGACCTTGTGGCACTGTTCGGCGATTGGGTGGCAGCTGTTCAGCCAAGGGCGATTCTTATGGAGAACGTGCCGGGTCTGATGCGCGATGTTCGCTTCGTCGACCTTGTAGGCCGGCTGGCGGAGCTCGGCTATAAAGTAGAGAAGACAGCGAGGATTCTGAATGCCGCAGACTATGGGGTTCCGCAGAGAAGGCGGCGACTGGTATTGATGGGGATGCGACATTCCGAGCTAGAGTTCGCCGACAAGGTCGAGCCGGTTCGGACTGTGAGAGATACTATCGAAGGCCTTGCTCAAGTCGGTCGAAGCTCAGATGCCATCCACGACTTCCCCGAGAATCGCTCGGTATCGGTCAAAAAAATCATCGCCGCCATTCCAAAGGATGGTGGCAGTCGTTCCTCGCTTAGCGACGAAATGACGCTGGCCTGCCACAAGGCCACCGATGGCTTTAAGGACGTTTATGGCCGCATGGCATGGGACCGACCTGCACCGACCATCACAGGTGGCTGCTTCAACCCATCAAAGGGCAGATTCCTTCACCCAACCGAGAACCGCAATATTTCGATGCGCGAGGCTGCGCTTCTGCAAGGATTTCCGCCGGACTACCAGTTCGCAACCGATCGAGGAAAGACCGCTGTTGCCCAAATGATTGGTAACGCAATTCCTCCACCGTTCGTTGAATCACACGCAAGAGTCATTCGCAAGGCATTGGCTGATGGCTGCAGTATGAGTAGCGATTCCTAGAATGGCGACTTTCGAATCAAGTGCACGGACCGTCGACATGCTCGGTCGGCAGCAGATCGCTGGAGTGTCGACGGCCCTCAGCGAGGTCTTCAAAAACGCTCACGATGCTTATGCCAACCGAGTCCAAGTAGATCTGTTACCCGAGTCCTCAGCTGCGCTCATCCGCGATGATGGAGTGGGGATGAACCGAGAAGCGTTCGTCGACCGCTGGCTGACCCTCGCTGCCAGTAAGGAGAGCGCTGGACTCTTAGCGGCGCAACCAGCAGGTCATCGGCCACGTCCGACTCTAGGAGCCAAGGGCATCGGTCGCCTGGCAATAGCCTCCGTGGGCCCACATGTGCTCATCCTGACGAAGAGCACGAACCATGACCTCGTTGTAGCGTTCGTGAACTGGACGGCATTCGAACATGCCGGGCTTAACCTCTCAGAAATCGAGATTCCGATTCGGACATTCGATTCCGGATGGCCGACAGTCTCGGATATCAGTTCGCTGGTCCAGCAGTCGAGAGCTAACTTGCGCAAGGTTCTTGAGCGGAGGCGTTCATTTCCCAAGAAGGACAACGACCAAGCAATAGAAGATGCGATGGCCTCCATGGACCGCTTCAACACCGAGGCGTTCCATGCTTTGACTAACACGGACGGCCCAGTCCTGAGTTCTGAGTCGTCAGGCACCGCGTTCATGATCAGTCCACTAGGTGATGAGATAGCCGAGGACCTGGCTCGACACGCTCCTGAAGAGCTGGAACTCGCTACTGAGCTACTGGGGTTCAACAATACCGCTGTGCCCGGCACGGATAAACCGCGGATTAAGACTGCACTTATTGTGCACGGCGATCAGTTCCGAACTGACGTGTTGGACTCTACGTCGTTTGTGACAGCCGAAGACTTCGCCTCCTGTGATCACACAGTTAGTGGCCAGTTCGACGAGACCGGTCAATTCACAGGCATGGTCAGCATCTACGGGAAAGCAAGACAGTCGTACTCCGTGCGATGGCGGGACCCAACGGGCCGCTCCATCGCCAGACAGCCCAGATGCGGACCGTTCTCGTTTGATCTAGCCGTGATTCAGGGAAGCGCCAGAGAGTCAAAACTGGACTCGGTCGACCACAAGATCTTAACGGAACGGCTTTCTCGTCTTGGCGGAGTCTACGTGTACAACCACGGGATCCGTGTGCTCCCGTACGGCAGGCCCGACGTCGACTGGCTCGACATCGAACAGAGAAGAAGTAAGAGTCTGTCGAAGGCCTACTTCTCTCACCGACGGATGTTCGGGGCCGTAACAATAAGTACAGACGGCGCCTCAGGTCTTATTGAGAAAGCTGGGCGAGAAGGATTCCAAAAAAACGCTGCGTTTCGAGATCTGCAGACCGTTCTTCAACAGTTCCTCGAAACGCTAGCAGCGGACTATTTCGTCCGCGGTGGTGACCACTCCTCACCTTGGTGGGATGGCAAAGATACGCTCAGGGCGGCAGCCGACAAAGCTAAGAAGCGCGAGGCTGCAAAGAAGGAACTTGCTAGAGCCCGCTCCAACTTCCAAGAACAGGTTGCCGCTCGCTACGTGGAGCTTCGCGATGGACTTGCTGAACTGAGTCTTGGAGCGATTGTGAGTGATCTGGAAAGCTCGATCGCAGAGATCAAGCAGGGCGAGAGCGCTGAGAGTCTGGAAGTAGTAGTCGCACGCTCTACCGGGCGGTTGCTCGATCTAACAGACGCTTTTCAGGTCGAGCTCCCACCAGGGATCGGATCGACGAACGAGATCAAACGCGATCTCGCGACTCTGCGGTCGGAGTACGCATCGTTCGACACGAACATGGTGCTTCCGGCAAGGCGCAAGATGCATGAGCTAGCGACCATCCTCTCGCCGTCCGTTATGACGGAGGAGTCGCTCCTAACAACACTCAGACCGTCAGAAGTCAGGGGCCGGAAAGCGCTGGAGAGCGAGATAGGGAAACTCCACCAGAGCCTCGATGACCTGGGCCAGCGCTTCAACGAACTGACCAAAGAGGTTACTCGCTTCACGACCGACGGGATAGATGCTGTCCGCGCTGATGTTGCTGAGGCGAGCCCGAGTGAATCGGTAGACGGATACGTCCAGATCCAGGCGGGGTTCGAGGCCCAATTGAATGAGTTATTCGACCAAGCGGTCGGGGTACTGACCGGTTTTAGGGCTGGTGTTGAGAGCGTCGCGTGGGAGCGCCTAGGCAGCGGATTCTGGACCTCAACCTCCGAGCGAGACCAGGACCAGCTCGAAATCGAATCACTCGGCGAGTCCATAACGCGATCAGCGGATTTGGTCCTTCAGGGAATGACACTGGCGATCGTTGACCACGAGTTCAATCTGGTCGTCCGTGGACTCCGTAGATCTCTTGACGAAGTCAAAGCTTGGGCGCAACTGAACGCCGAGCTGCAACCATCCGTCGGAAGAGTCGTCGCTTCGTTCGAACAGTTAGACAGCTTCCTCGGTGTATTCGCTCCATTGCGTCGACCGGCTCGCAGACGGAAAGAACTCATCACCGGTCGCGACCTCAAGAGATTCCTCAATTCGATCTTCTTCGACCGAGCAGAGAATGGAGAGACTGACCTTGAATACACGGATGCATTCCTGGAGAACCGTTTTAGTGGCCACCGCTCAGTCTGGTATCCGGTCCTCGTCAATCTCGTCGACAACGCCATGTACTGGGTCCAGGAAGCGGAAGGTGAGCGGACCGTCGTTCTCGATCTGAAAGACGGCGAGATTCTCGTTTCAGATACCGGGCCTGGGGTACGTGACGACGATCACGCGATGATTTGGGAATCTCGGTTCTCGCGAAAGCCGGGCGGTAGCGGACTTGGCCTGACCATCAGTCGAGAGGCGCTTGGGGACGAAGGTTTCACACTCGATCTGGTGACGTCAAGCCGAGCTGGGGCCACGTTTGCGATCCAGCCACTCACGGAGGAAAGCGCTCGATGAACGGCGACTACAACGAAGTCGTCCGACGGTTCCTTACGTCGGTTCTTCTCGTCGATGACTTTGAGGCAGTCGATGAACAAAACGGAGTTGGAATCCCACCGGCTCAGCACGCCGACGAGACCGATCCGGTCCGTAAGAGCGAGACAGATGATGATTCTCCACCGTCAGTCGAGAGGCAGGGCCCTCGCAAGCTCAATCTTGAACCGCCTCCAGTGCTGGCCGACGACCGCACGCGTGTCACCGAAGCGTTCGCTAGAGCGGAACTCCTCTGCATGGTCTTGGATCCTGGGGTAAACGACCGCAACACTCTTGAAACCCGGCGAAAGGTCCTTCTAGGTGCAGCCAGGCGGGCGGACATTGTCGTTCTGGACTGGAAGCTCTATCCAACAGAGGAACCTGCGGGCACTCTCGCCATCGAGGTTCTTGACCATCTGGTTCACGAGCGGCCTTCGGCACTCCAGATGGTCTGTATATATACAGCGGATCCGGATCTCGTCGGGGTCATAGATCAAGTGGCCACCCATTTCGAAGAATCCATTCGACTCGACGAACATCGCGTCCAAGTGCGCTCCCTGAACATCGTCGTGATCGGAAAGGCTGACTACCAACTTGATCGGCACTCGGATGAGCAGGGTCTCGCCGATTCGGCATCTTTCGACGAATTCCCTCGCCGGCTCATTTCCGAGTTCGCAAGGGCAGCAGCGGGCCTCGTTCCGCAGTTCGCAATGGCTGCCCTCGGAGCCGTCCGGGAACGTTCGTGGCTCCTCTCAGAGACCTTCGCTGCCGAATGTGATGCGGGTCTGATAACCCACTTCGCCTGCCTTCCCGACGCCAATGATGGGTTGCGGCATCTCGCCGACGCGTTTACCGATGAGCTTGGCTTTGTCGTCGCTGAGGACGAGCTCGTTCGTTCGACATTGAGCATGGACCAAGTTCGACGGCAGGCCAATACCCTCAGGCGGAGCGATGAGGACCTCAAAGAAATCAGCAACGGAAGTCTCCAGTCGGCCCAAATAGATGCTGCGATCCTGGACCAGGAAGCCCTTCCCAGATCCGCGTTCAAGTTTCTGACTGAGCTCCATACCCCGGTGGACAGTCCGACTACCTCGCTCGCCAGCAACCTGCGATTCGCTCATCTCCTACAGTCACGGCGCCGCTACGGAGACTCGCCACCGGCCTTGACACTTGGAACTGTCGTACAGAAGCGGGCCTCCACAACTTCCCTGGGCGATGCCGACGAGCGCAGCAGAACCGACGCGAATGCAATCTGGAAAGAAGATGAAACAGCCGTCTGCATGATGCCATTGTGTGACACTGACAACCTCAAAGGAGCGTCTCGTCGGTTCTTCTTCGCTCCCTTGCACCTTCTGGCCGAGGGAAAATTCAAAAGCGGACATAGCCACTTCGCAGTAGCCACGGATCAAGGTTTGGTACTCGCTCGCGTGGATGCGAAGCTTTTTCGGCTCCATGTAGAGCGATTCTCGCCGCCTCTCGATGGACCGAGGGTTCTGGCTCGGCGATCTACCGGTGATGAGGTCACTTGGCATTTCGAGAGCGACGACCACTGGGAGTACCTTCTCCTGGGCGAGCTCCGCCCTGTGTATCGACAGCGGCTTTCGGACTCGCTTGCCGCCGATGCTGGGCGCATAGGCGCCGATCTCCCCGAGTGGATCCGCCGCGGAGAAGACTGAAAGTTCAGGGACTGCTGTATTTATAGCCCGCTCGGGATGCGCTCGGCGCCTGGAGCAGGAGCTGGCCAGCTCTTCCGACCACCGGATGGGGTTGCATCAGTGTCGTCGAGGCAGACATTGCCTTAGATCTACCAGGCGAGCCCAAGACAGGTCGCCGTGACGTCCCGATCCCAACTGTTCTTGCGGAGAGCCTGGGCGGTTGGCTAGTCGTGACGAACAACTGGAGGACACAATCGCGAGGTCTGGTCGGCCAGTGCTGGTCCGATGCCGACGCGGTCTACAAGGTCTCCTTCAGGCCTTCCTCCATGCGGGCGAGAGCATCGACGTCATTGTGCGTTTTCGCCGCGATGGAGCGAGTCCCTGTTGGAGCGAAAGTTGTCAGCACCTCGAAAATCCGTCAGCAGGCTGTTGAGTTCGGAGGTCTGTCGCATGATCTCGGGAATACCTTGGCGACTGATCTCGAAGATGCTTTCGCCGATGGCCGTCGCCTCGTCGAGATCTCCGGTTCGGGCCACCGCTGTGGCCTTAACGGCTCTGGCTTTGAGATGCGCATCGGGCGGAGTAGCTCGCCGTCTTCCCCGGTGAATTGGCGCTCGATTGACTCGGCGAGTTCGATCGCCCGGTCGTTGTCACCCAACGTCATCGCTACTGACATTGAGACCTTCTCCTGCTGGTCTTTGTCTTTCTGGAAGTGGTGACCGGGCATAGTCGGCGCTGGAGCGTCGTCGGTTATTGCCGCTGCTCGCTCCAGGGTTCGTTCTGCTGCAGCGCGATTGCCGAGCGCTGCCAGCGACTCGGCTTCATGTCGTGTCAGGTGGGCGCCGACGTCTGTGCGTCCTGCGCTCTGCTGGCCAACCTTGGATCGCTCGATCGCTGCCTCGTATTTGCCCGCGCCCATGAGGGACCAGGCGGCGAGCTCGTGCCCCCAAGCGATGAGCCTTGCATGTTCAATCTCATGTCCGGCACCGAGTCCGATCTTCCTGGCCTGTTTAGAAGTGTCTGTCTTATTGAGGTCGTAGGCCAGGTTGCCGGCGAGCAGGGATGCCCAGCCGGTCAGCTCGATGAGCTGCCGGTGCTGGTCGAGCGTCAGCCGTCCGCTCCGCGCCTGGTCCAGCCTCCGAAGCCACATCCAAGTCTCTTCCAAGAGCTGAGCGGGCGTGTCCGTCGTATAGCTAACACCCAGTCCGTCGATGGCCGCCCTGGTCTCCTCGAGCTGCTTCGGCGTCAGGTCGGAGCGGGCCAGGCGCTCGAGTAGTTCAGTGTCGATGACCAGCCCGTTCTTGAAGGTCTCCTCAAGAACTTCGATGTAGCTGGTCGGCTGGACAGCCCCCGATTCCCACCTCTTGATTTGCCGGATGAGCGAGTCCATCGATGGCAGCTCGCGGTTGGCTGTCCGCCGCATCTCCCGGGCCAGGTCGGACTGGCTCCACCCCCGATCGATCCGCCGTCTCCTGATTTCGTCCGGGCTCATGTCACCGCTTGTCCCTCTCGGCGTGTCCGATGTGTCCCTAGTGGCGAGTCTCGGCGGTGGCGAGGATGGACGTCATGACTTCTCGTCCCCGAACCGGCGGTAGAACTGCTGACGCAACGGCTCCGGGCTCTTGCCGGCCGCAAGACCGAGCCTCCACCAGGGATGGCCGTCTTCCTTCGCATCGGACAAGGCTTGCCACTTGTTGGTCTCTGCAATCGCCCCGACACGGGACCAGAACGCTGCCCTGTCGATCGACTCCGTCGGTTGCGTCAGGGAGCCAGCTACGGCCTCGCCATTGCGGCGAGCTGCGATCGCTT
>JAVJHY011500169.1:0-12819 GCA_035593235.1 Phascolosoma agassizii | reverse complement strand
CTAGAGACGTCGGTCGCGGATCCGAAACTCCGTGAGCGGCTTCGCCCGAACTACCGTGCGGCATGCAAGCGGATGATCTTCTCGCCGGACTACTATGAGGCCATCCAGCACTCGAATTGCGAACTCGAAACGGATCCGATCGAACGCGTCGAGGCCGGGGGCGTCCGTCTCGCGAATGGACGACTGGTCGAGTTGGACGTGCTCGCTCTCGCGACCGGTTTCCGAGCGGACCGCTTCATGCGGCCCATGGACTTGATCGGAACGGCGGGCGTTCGCCTCGAAGCGGCCTGGGAGAAGAGTCCGCACGCGTACTTGTCGATCTCGATCCCTGGCTTTCCCAATTTCTTCATGTTGAACGGACCCAACGGCCCCGTCGGAAATTTCTCACTGATCGACATCGCCGAAAAGCAAATGGCGTACATCGAACAGCTGATCGAGCAGATCCGATCGGGTCGCTGCCGCGAAGTGAGTGCAACACCCGAAGCCATGGCCCGATTCGATGAAGAGCGGGTCGAGGCCGCGAAGAACACGATCTGGGCGTCGGGATGCAACAGCTGGTATCTCGATGCCGAAGGGATTCCCGCGAGCTGGCCCTTTAGTCAGAAGCGATTCAAGCAAGAGATGAGCGAACCGAAGCTCGGGGACTACCTTCTTGAACGCTAAGAGTTTGGAAGAGCCCTCTTCCGACAATCCTCTTAGCCTTCACCGCGAGTCGTCGGCGCTGTTGATCGGCGATTCGATGCTCGCCTAACACCTCATCGATCAGGGACAGGTGGTCGCTCCATTGCAAGAGTTGCCGAGGAGGTCGACTCCGCCGAAGGCGGTCGAAACCGTCGAAGTTCCGGTGATGACGTTGTCTCGGTAGGCGGCCCCGACTGGCGAGAGACCAAACCCAATGTTGTCGCGCAGCACGTTGTCGTGGACCAACGAGCCGAGATTGGCTGAGATGCCGTGCGAACCGTTCTCGTAGGCCGTATTGCCCGAAACGACCGACCCGAATGAAACAAGCAGACCGCGCAGACCGTTTTGATAAGCGACGTTTCCGGTCACGGTCGACCCATGCTCGAAATGAATTCCGTCGTTTCCGTTCTTGTAGGCCGTGTTCCCGGAAACGGTTGAACCGGAGGTGCCGACAATCCCGAAGACTCCGTTCTCGTAGACCGTCGTTCCCGTGACACTCGACCCGTCGAAGGTGGAGACCCCCGACGAGCGACACCAACGCACGCCCAGATCCGAAACCACCGCCTGCTCCCCGAGGCGGGCTCCGAAGTTGCCCATCCCGACGATCCTGCCGTTCGTGAGCGTTACGCCCCGGTTGCTGAAGAGGCCGGTTTGCTCCACACCATTGCCCACGCCCGAGGCCGCGGTGCAGTCGGTCGTGATGCCCACACAATCCGATCGAATGATCGCGAAGCCGTTCAGGTCGACGGAAATATCGCTGGTGCTAATCGTTATTCCGTTTGTACTCGCGTTGGGCACGATGAGATTGCTCGTGAGTCGGTACGCTCCGCCCGCGCTGCCATCGATCGTCACCGGGTAGCCGGCGGTGTCGCCGCTGAAACAACCCGTCTGGACGGCACAGGCCTCACTGATTTCGGCGACGCCATCGACGGCGCGAACCGCCGGAGCGCTCAACATCATCGCCATCGCGATCACGCTGGCACCCGCCGCGCGAACGGGCCTTCGCCTCACGAGCCCAGCCAAGAGTCCACATCCCGCCAACAGGCCGGAAATCGCACCGGGTTCCGGAACCATCACCGCATCGAGATCCGCCGCCGACCAGGCGCTATTCGCGGCGCTCGCATCGAATTCCAGGCTCCAGAGGAGTCCATCGAAGCGCAGCACGTCCTCGTCATCAAAAAAGATTCCGCCGATCTGGCCACTCGTGTCGAAAGACATCAAGTAGCTCCCACCGCCAACGTCCTGAGCTCCGTCGACGTCGAGAGCCGAATCGAGACCCATCGCAGAGCCGTCAAATGCCATCACGAACGAAGACCCGTTTCTTTCCACGAGGTCTTCGTCCGCCGCGACGAGTCCGCCGCCGAGATCGACTGTCGTATCGAAGGAAAGAAGAAGCCCGAGCGCGGATCGGGAAACGGCGTCGGTCGCGACCCCAGACGGCAAACCCGCCGATGACGCATCGAATTCGATCGAGTAGACAACCCCGTCGTAGCGGATGACATCACCCGGGCGAGCAAAGACCCCACCAACCAATGGCGTCGTCGTTTCGAACGCGAGAAGACGGTCTCCATTCACGTCGAAGCCCAGCGCGATGACCTCGCTCGCGCTCGGGAGCGCTCCGAGGTTCTCGAGAACGACGACCCCGAATTGATTGTCGACCGTGACATCTTCGTCGGCTGCGATGACGCTTGCCCCGAGATCAATCGTCACGTCGGGCGAGGCGGAGACGATGTCTTGCGCGAACGTAGCGAGGGGAGTGGCCAGCACCACAAGACAGGCCACGAAGGCGTTGAAGGTGATGAAGGCGAAAGAGTGGGCGGCACATCTGAGAGAGACGCCTCTTCTCGAGTCAAGGAATCCAATCTTCGTCAAGGACATGTCGTCGCTCCATTGCACGAGTTGCCGAGCATGTTCACGCCGCCCGAGACTGTTCCCGCGCTATTGCTCGAAATGATGTTGTCCCGATAGGCCGTCCCCGTGAACAGGTTGAGGCCGAAACCGGTGTTGGACCTCACGGTATTGCCCGAAAGGGTCGAGCCGCCGGAGGCGGCGATGCCGTCGGATCCGTTCGAGTAAACGGTATTATTCGAGATCGTTGCGCCATCGGTCGCCGTGATACCACGACTCAGATTCAAGTACGCCGTATTACCCGAGACGGTCGATCCGTCTCCAGCAAAGATTCCTTCGGCTCCGTTCTGGTAGGCGAGTACGCCCACCACGATCGAGCCGTTGCCGACGTAGAGACCTCGGCCTCGATTCCATCGAATCCGCAGACCCGAGACTTCGGCTTGGTCGCCGAGACGCACGCCAGCATCGCCCATCCCCACGACGCTGCCGTTCTTCAAGGAAATGCCGCGGCGAAGAGTAAAGGGCGTCGTCACTCCACTCCCACCTCCCGAGGCCGGAGTGCAGTCCACGACGGACCCTTCACATCCAGATCGGATGATCGAAAAATGATTGAGGTCGATCGCGATGTCGCTTGAAACGACGAGGATTCCATCCGTAATCGAATCGGGCACGATCAGATCGCTCGTCAGCCGGTAGCTGCGACCGGCCGTCCCATCGAGCGTGACGGGATAGCCCGGCGTATCACCACCAAAGCATCCCGTCTGCACCGCGCAGGTTTCGTTGATCTCCGCCACGCCGTCGACCGACCGAGCGATCGTCGCCACTAACATCATAATTGCCGAAATCGTGAGGGCTCGCGCGGCGAGACCGCTCCTCCAGACGGGCAGCATCCGGCGCTTTCTCTCCATCGACATCTTCATCCTCCTATCGCCAATTCATTGTCGCCGCGGCCGCTCGGCGATTCGTACTGAGAAAACGCTCCGCCGCCTCGCGCATCCGACCGGGGTGACCACCGGTCGACCGAACGACTGCGGCGGCCCAGGCGGGTTCGAACGCAGATTTCAACCAGGCTCGCAGGAGCCTCTTCGAATCCTCGGGACCGAGGCCGTTGAGCGCGACGATCCGAGTCGCCGGAATCGCGGTGTCCGGATTGCGGCCCGCTGCGAGGACGAACGAGGCCGTTGCCGCGAGCGACAAGATTCCGGAGCCCGCAACGCGGCTGAGCGCGTCGTCGACACGAGCGAGTTCGTTCGGCGAAACCGGATCGACGATCAGAAGCCGCGGCCCGTTTCGCGGCAGATCGAGATCCCGGGGAGAATCCGGGTGCTCGACGAGCACGCGCTCCACGGGAATGTCACGCCACGCTGCATATCGTGCGATTTCGGCGAGAAGTCGTGACTTGCCGACGCCGGGCGATCCGATGATCCAGCGTCGATTGCCCTGTCCCGGACGCGCTTCTTCGACCGCATTGCAGAGCTGCGCCAGCTCGATGCGCCGCCCCAGGAAGGGCCCGAGCGGCATCGCGTCGGTCCGGGATTTCGATGCTTCCGTCGCCACTCGTTCGTTACTCCTCGGTTGCCGGTCGGGCCGTGCCGGTCTCTATGCGGGAGGCGCCACGCGGGGGCGTGGCGATGCCACGCTCGGAACAGCTCCGTTGCCTAACGATTTCTTGGGCTCCGCGGGTCCCGCAGGTGGTAGAATCGAGGGGTGGCACAGGCACCGACCCCTATTCGAGGCACAAAGGGCGCGGATCGAAATCCAGACCATTCCCTCAGCCGACTCGCCGCGACACCCTGTTTCGGGCGCGCGCCGCTGCTGGCTTCCGTCCATGCCGCCTTCGAAGGAACGCGGAGCGGGCGGGGGCATGCGCTGCTGCTGCTCGGTGAAGCCGGAATCGGAAAGACTCGGCTGGCAGACGAAATCACTCGGCTCGCTCAGGCCAGCGGGATTCGACCCGTCACCACGCGCTGCCACGACATGCAGGGCGCCCCGGCGCTCTGGCCCTGGCTCCAGATCGTCCGTCAACTCTGTTCAGGCCTCGAACCCGCCGCCCTCGTCGGGCTGATCGGAGACGCCACGCACCCGCTGCTCGGGCTGCTGCCCGAACTCGCTGAGTCATTGCCCTCCTCCTCGCTGCCGCACCCGACCCATGACGATGACGATCGCTACCGACTCTACGAAAGCGTCACGTCTCTTCTGCGGCGCGCCGCCTCGGACGCACCGCTGCTCGTGATCCTTGACGATCTGCATTGGTCCGATCCTGCCAGCGTCCTGCTCGCGCGTTATGCGGTGCGTGAGCTGCGCCGTGACCCGATCCTTTTCGTCGGGCTCTATCGAGATACCGAGGTCCAAAGGGACGCACCGCTACACACGCCGCTCGGCGACCTCGCTCGTGAAGCGGAAGTCTTCCGGCTCGAGGGGCTCGACCAGAGCGAAGTCACACATTTCGTCGAGCACGTCGCGGGCTTCGAGGTCTCGGGGGTCCTCACGGCCGCCCTGCATGCGCAAACGGGGGGGAACCCGCTCTTTCTCGTCGAGGTGTTGCGACTCCTGGCGAACGAGGGACGCCTCGGAGCGCCGGACGCGCCGACGCCGGACGCCATTCCGCTTCCGCTCACGGTGCGCCACATGCTGCAACGACGGCTCGATTCGCTGCCGCCCCGCACGCGCACGATTCTCGAACAGGCTGCCGTATTAGGCAGTGAATTCGATATCGAGGTTCTCGAAGCGGCGCTGCAATCGACCGACGATTTCGCCGAAGCGCTCGATGAAGTTCTCGGCGCTCGTCTGCTGCAGCGTGTCCCTGAAGTATCGGGCCGCTTCCGTTTCGCCCACGACCTCATCCGTGAGACGCTGAATGCCGGCCTTTCGATCGGCGATCGTGCCCGCGTTCATCGCCGCACTGCCGATGCGATCGCCAAGACGCGCGCTGCAACCCTCGAGGAGCATTACGCCGCCCTCGCCCATCACTACCTTGAAAGTGCCAGCACGGGCACCGCTCGCGAAGCCGTCGACTTCGCTAGCCGCGGTGCGGCACGTGCTGCGGCGACCTTCTCCTTCGAACTGGCGGTTCAGCTCTTCGGACGCGCGTCGCGTGCCCTCGATCTGCTCGATGCCGAATCGGGTCCGTCCGCAGAATCCGAGCGAACACGGACGACGATCTTGATCGATATGGGCCATGCGCTCTGGCAGTCGGGCCAGCGCGAGGAGGCCCGAACGACGCATCTTGCCGCCGCGAACCTCGCTAAACGCCTCGAGGATCCGTCCCTCTTCGCACAAGCGTCCATCGGCCTCGCAGGCCGCAACGACGTCCCGATGGATTTCCCGGATTCGTCGGTGGAACTGATGGAGCAGGCGCTCGAAGCGTTGCCCCGAAGCGATTCCCGACTCCGCGTTCGCTTGTTGGCGCATCTCGTACGTGCGAAATACTTCGGTCACGAACGCGACCGCCTCATCGAATGGGCACGCGAGGCTGTCGAGATTGCGACTCGACTCGACGACCCGAGCGCCCGCTTCGCGGCACTCGAGTCGCTTCATTATGCGTTGCTGGTTCCGGACGGTCTCGAGGAACGGTTGGTCGTCTCGAAACAGCTTCCAGAACTTGCGCGCAAGTCCGGCTCGCTCCGCTTCGAGGCGCTCGCTTGGCTGTGGCGCGCCTTCGATCTTCTCGAGGCGCCTAGCATCACTGCCGCGGACGCAGCCATCACGAGTTTCGAGGAGGCCGCGCGCAAGCTCCGTCAGCCTTTCTACGAATGGCTTGCGACGGGATTGAGAGCGACGCGCGCGCAAATGGCTGGTCGACTCGACGAGACCGAACGCCTCGTCTTCCTTGCCTTCGAGCTGGGCCAAAGAGCGAACTCGCCCAATGCCTTTCCCTTCTTCGGGACCCAGCTCTTCCATCTTCGCGTCGCGCAGGGCCGAGTCGACGAACTGCTGCCGGTCATGCAGAAGATCGTCGACGAGAGCCCGGCGCAGCCCGTTTTCAGAATCGGAATCCCGCTGATCCATGTGCTTTCGGACCGCAGGGAGGAGGCGCTGCGCAGCTTCGAGCAAGTCGCGGCCCACGACTTTGATGATGTCCCCCGCGATCTGCACCGCTTGCCGATGCTCAGTTCGGCCGCCACTGTTTGCGCCTATCTCGGCGACACGCGCCGCGCCGAGCTCTTACTCGAAGAACTTCGGCGCGACAGCGGGAGCATCATCATCGCCGGCGTTGCGACTTTCTGGGGCGGACCCATCGACCGCTACCTCGGACTGCTCGAAGAATGCCTCGGAAGGCTCGATGAGGCCGAGGTCTTCCTGGCGGCGGCCGAGCGCGACGCCGCCCGGGGCGGCGCGCGACTCATCGAGGCAGAGATCAAATCGGAACGCGCGCGCGTTCTGAGAGGACGCGGGACGCCAGGGGATCGGAAAGTCGCCGCGAGACTCGACGAGCAGACAGCCGCCCTCTTCCGCGCGCTGGGACTCGAATGGAAGGTGAGAACCGCGACTGCTTCCACGCAACCCCCCGCCTCCCGGAACGAAGAGCGTGCCGCTCCGAATCGTTTCCTTCGGACCGGTCGATCGTGGCTTCTCGAATACGAGGGGGCTCGGCTCGAACTTCCGGACAGCAAAGGGCTCGCCTATTTGCAGCGACTCGTCGCGACTCCAGACGAGGATGTTCACGTCATCGATCTAATCGCGCCGACGGACTCGGAGGAAACCTCCGCAAGTCCCGACCAGCCCGGAGCGGGTTCGATGAGTCGAATGGCTCGCCTCTCCGAATCGCCGATCGAGACACTCGACCCCGAGGCGCGACGCGCCTATCGCGATCGACTTCGTGATCTCGAGCGCTTGCGAAGCGAAGCCAAGCACGATCACGATCTGGCCCGACTCTCGGCTGTCGACGACGAACGTGAAGCGATCGAATCCGAACTCCGAGCTGCCTTCGGTCTCTCGGGTCGGGCGCGCAGGATGGGCGACCCGACCGAGCGCGCCCGAAAGGCGGTCTACAATCGGATTCGCGCCGCGATTCGACGCATCGAGCGGGAGCATGCGGCATTGGGACGCCATTTGGGGCGCTCCGTTCGCACGGGCACGACCTGCTGCTATCGGCCGGATCGCACAACGACGTGGTCGCTCGACTGAGCGCGAAGGCCAGTGGCGATTCGATTCCCGAAGTCAGTCTCCTTCAACCAACCCCACGAGATAGTGCCCTGCTGCTATGGAGACGGTGCGCCCAGAAATCCCTAAGGGCGCCTAACACCCCATCCACCGGTCTAGTGAACCGTGTCCCGCGCGCCAAACACGCAGGTCAGCACGTCTTTCACGGACAGCTCACCACTTCCCGGTTTCACTTCGAGCATGCGCTGCTCGTATTCGGGCGGCTCGGAACTCGGAAACTCGTCGCAGAACTCCGCGAAGATTCGCACCAAGACTTCCGCCGCCCCCGCAGCGTCGAGATCGGCCAAATACAGCACGGCACGCTCTCGCGTCATTCTAAAAATCTGGTCCTCGACCCGGAGCGTGCTCTCGAGATAGGCCAAATATTCGGGAAAGAGGAGATCGCCCTCTTTCGCGGCGACGCCGACCATCACCGAATGAACGGAATGGCTTTCGGCAAGATCCGAAACCCGCGAGATCATCGCGGAAAGTTTTCGGGGGTCATCATTTTGATCGCGACTCATGTGTGCTTGAACCATAACAGTCCTCTCATCGACGGCTTCGCAAGAGTTCTGAAGAAAGGATCCCGACAGAGGCAAGGAAGTTCGGGCCCCATGGGGGGAGCCGCGTTTCGATGCGCCCCTTCGGAGCCGGAGCTGCCTATTTTCTACGTTGCCGCGCGGCGGGTTAAAGTGCCGCAGCACACGCCTCCACCCACACCGCCGAACGACCCTATCCTCAATTCATTCACGAACTCAGTCACTTGGAGCCTCATCGCTTGGCTGCCGCAGACATTCTCGATCATCCCAGCGACCGATCCGCGGCCACTCGCCTCGCCGTCGGCTTTTTTGCGCTCGCCGGGCTCACATATTGCCTGATCGTGCTTGGCGCCCTCGTCCGGGCCCACGGCGCGGGGCTCGCCTGCCCGGATTGGCCCCTTTGCTTCGGCGAAGTCATTCCCGAATTCGACTTCAAGGTCGCCTTCGAATGGGGCCATCGGGCGCTCGCCGGCAGCGTCGGAATCCTCTTCTCAGCGCTCGCGATCCTCACACTTCGCGAAACCGCGCTGCGCCCTCGCATGAAACTCGGCTTGGCGATCGCGGCGATCCTGCTGGCCGCCCAAATCGTCCTTGGCGGCCTCACCGTCCTCGAACTCCTCGCCTCCTGGACCGTGACTTCCCACCTCGTCACCGGCAACGCCTTCGCCTTGGCGCTCGTCCTTCTGGGCCGCCGGCTCTCGCACCTGGGCTCGGAAACGCCCGTGCCCGCGAGCGCCCTCCTCCCCGCCGAACGCGTCAGCGTGCTCGTCGCGGGCGGACTCCTCGCAGTCCAGATCGTGCTCGGTGGACTTGTTTCATCGAATTACGCCGGCCTCGCCTGCCCCGACTGGCCAACCTGCATGAACGGCGAATATTTCCCGACGGGGTCCGGCATCCAAAGACTCCACGTCTTCCACCGCGTCATCGGCTACGGGACCGCCCTCGCCATCGCATTCGCGGCATGGATCAATCGCGGCCAGTTGCGAACGGCACGGCCTCTTCAATTTGCGGTGGCCTTCGTCGTCGCGCAGGTCGCAGTGGGCATCGCAAACGTCCTGATGCGCTTGCCCGTCGAGATCACCGGACTGCATTCGGCCTTGGCGGCGGCACTGATCTGCACCCTTGGCATCAGCGTCTGGGAAGCCTGCACATCGGCGCCTGCGAAATAGGCGCGCACGCGTCCGGAATGCTACATCCTGCTCGCCGCGGAATTCTTGCGGCGAGTGTCTGCGAAGGGGGAAACGATGAAGCCAAATCAAATTTTTGCGGCGATGACGCCTGAGAAGTGCGGTGAGATCATGTTCGCGATTCATGCTGAGTCGCCGGAGGCCTCTCAGCAGATCGTCGCGTCCGCCGCGACGGCGCTGAAGTTCCGTCCCCAGTACCTGCTCAAGCAGCCGGCTGCGAAGCGTGCGTCTTCGGTGCGTCGTGCGCTCGCGCGAGTCGGTTCGGTTCAGCTCGCGGAGGAACTCCTTGCGATCTACTTCCTGAAATGTCGACTCGAGCTGCTCACGGAATGGCTCGACCTCTGCGGGCTCGAGCACGAAGACGGCGTCCTGACGGACGATGAAGTCAAAGAGCCGGCCGCTGCGGACCTCGACAAGAGTGTCGCTGCCTACACAGGCAAAGACGACAACCCCGACCGCGAACTCCTCCTCCAAACTTTCTCCGCGCAAGCCGCGATCGACTGGCCGAATCTCGACGCACTCCTCGAAAAAAAGGCCTAACACCGGTCGAGTCCGAGCGATCCGCTCGGCCCGACCCATGCTAGGCCTCTCTTTTTTTGGACTCTCGCTGCAGCAAGGCACCTCTTGGGCACGACACTGCCCGACTAGCTCTTGAAAGCCTCGATCAGCGCCTTCATCTCGGCTGCGATCGAATCCGGGATGATATAGCCCTCATCCGAATGAATCGCGTCCCAGTTCTCGGCGATCTCCTCAACGGATGCCGGTTCACCGGCGCCCTTAAACCAGCCCTGCCCCATACCGATAAAGATCCGCGCATAGCGTCCGCCGCCGACCGAATAGATCGCGTGCGTCTCTTCGCAGGCTTCGGACGAGAGATAGACCGTGAGCGGCGTGACACATTCTGGCGTCAAATGTTCGGCCATCGGCCCGAGCAGGTCTTCCGTGAGTCGCGTGCGTGCGATCGGTGCGATCACATTCGACTTGATGTTGTTCTTTGCGCCCTCGACGGCCAGGACGTTCGACAGACCGACCATGCCCATCTTCGCCGCGCCGTAGTTCGTCTGACCGAAGTTTCCGAAGATGCCCGCGGCTGAAGCGGTATGCACGAAACGGCCGTAGTTCTTCTCTTTCATCGCCCGGAACGCCGGTTGCGAAACAAAGAAGGCGCCCTTCAAATGGACATCGAGCACGATCTCGAGCTCCGCCTGGCTGAGCTTGGCGAAGGACCGGTCGCGGAGGATGCCCGCGTTGTTAATGACGATGTCCACCTGGCCGAAATTTTCGAGCGCAGTGTTAATGATCGCCTCTCCGCCCTCCGGCGTCGCGACTGAATCGTAGTTCGCGACCGCGGTCCCACCGGCCTCGGTGACTTCTTTCACGACCTGGTCGGCCATGCTCGTGCCCGCGCCCGAACCATCGGCCGCGCCACCCAAATCATTCACAACGACCTTTGCACCGCGTCGTCCAAACTCAAGGGCGTAGGTTCGACCCAAGCCGCCACCCGCGCCCGTAATTACTGCCACTCGATCATCAAAGCGAATTTCGCTCATCGTCTACACTCCTTGAATTCAAATCCATCCATGACTGAACAAAACTAAGGCTACTGACGCGGCATCTAAGCCGACCAGTGAAGCCACCAAATTTCCGGGGAGGCCCCTTTGCCCACGATTCGAAACGCGCCGCAGACTCAGCGCCGTCGACCGCGAATGGGGCCGGCGACGACGATAGCAGCCTTCGGCCTGGCCATCGCGACCGCCAGCCTACCTTCCCCGTCCCCCGCCGAGCCCCTTGAGATTCCCCTCGAAGCGCCGGGCCAGGCGGGCTGGAAGCCGCTCGTTTTCCGCAGCATCGACCGCCACACCACCTTCGAAGCCACCACCGATCCCGAGGGCCGCCCTGCCTACCGGGCCTCGAGCGCCTGCGGCGCCTCCGCTATGACGGTCGCCCTGCCGACCGGCGTCGACCCGGTCGCAACGCCGCGGCTCGCTTGGCGCTGGCGGGTCGAGCGGGGGATCGATGTAGCAAGGGAGAAAACCCAGGCGGGCGACGACTTCGCGGCTCGGGTCTACGTCCTTTTTCCCTTTGATTCGGACCGGGCCTCCGTCTTCGAACGCATGCAGCGCAGCCTTGGAAGCCGCCTTTTCGGCGTCGAAATGCCGGGGCGAACCCTCAATTACGTCTGGGCCAGCCGAGTTCCGGTGGGCTCGAGCTGGGTCAGCCCACATCATGCGGACGCGCGACTCGTGGCCCTCGAATCGAGGTCTGCCGAGGGGGCGGACGATCTGGGTTGGCGAGACGCGATTGTCGATTGGGCGGCGGATGCGCATCGGCTCTTTCCGCCGAGCGGCCCAGCCACCCGCAGAGAAACCCCCTACGCCCTCGGAATCATGGTCGATTCGGATGCCGTTTGCGGCGAGGCGACCGCTTGGTTTTCCGATTTCCGCTTGCTGGGGCCGGCTCAGCCCACCCAGTCCCTTCAACCCGCTCAGCCCGCTCACTCGAAAACGCGCGCCGAATCCGCACAATCCGCCCTCCCAGCCAAGACCGTCAAACCAAAGAATCCGTAACCCGATCCATTCCGGTTGCGTAATCCAAGCGAGTCCCGACACTATGCCCGCTAGCGTGACATCGGGACGACCGCCCACGCCCGAATCGGACACATCAGGCCCGAAACGAAAGCCCCCATTCGAGTCCACAGGAGACCGCGCACCATGTCGACCGCCGAAACCTCTTCCGATTCGCTCTCTCCCGCCTCAACGATTGATGCGGAAGATGCAACGCGCCTTCGGTACAGCGCCGCCGCACAAGCCCGCGAAGCCGCACTCTGCTGCCCCGTCGACTATGACCGCACGCTCCTCGAAGCCATCCCCGAAGAAGTGATCGAACGCGACTACGGCTGCGGCGATCCCTCCCGTTATGTCCGCGAAGGCGAAACCGTCCTCGACCTCGGTTCCGGCGGCGGCAAGATCTGTTTCATCGCCTCCCAGATCGTCGGCCCCGAAGGCCAGGTCATCGGCGTCGATATGAACGACGAAATGCTCGAACTCGCGCGCCGCACGGCACCGCAGGTCGCCGAAAACATCGGCCACGGCAATGTCGAATTCCGACGCGGCCGTATCCAAGACCTCGCGCTCAACGTCGACAAGATCGAAACCTGGCTCAACGAAAACCAAGTGAAGAGCCTACAAGACCTCACGCGCCTCGAAGAAGAGAAGGAACGACTCGCGCGCGATGAACCGCTGATCGCCGACGATTCCGTCGACTTGATCGTTTCGAACTGCGTCCTCAACCTCGTCCGCGAAGCCGACAAGGGACAGCTCATCGAAGAGATGTTCCGCGTGCTCCGCCCCGGCGGCCGAATCGCCGTCTCCGACATCGTGAGCGACGAGATCGTCCCCGAAGAGCTGAAGAACGATCCCGAA
>JAVJHY011499948.1:0-12821 GCA_035593235.1 Phascolosoma agassizii | reverse complement strand
CATCGCAATCCCCGCACTCAAACACAACACGACAATATGATAGCCAATCTCCGAGGCATTCTTGATACCCTCACGGATCTTGGTCACGATCTTTTTCACCATTACTTCACTTACCCTTCTTTCGGTTCACCAGAGAACCACTGAATCATTCACACACATTAGACAAATACAACACATTCAGGCGTCGGGCCAATCCGACAACCCTTACTGTCCCATCATATAACTCCTGGACCCTTGCTTGGATTGTTCCTGCTTTCAGGAGACCACGGAGGGTATGAACAAAAAAATCGTGCAAGGCCCAGCTTCAATCTCGGGGGATCTGTCGCCCCAATCAGAAGAGGTCTTACACGATACGCTTGACGGTATCACAGAGTTTTCACTCAAACAAGCTAGCCGCTTGATCTATCGGAGCAACAGCGTCGGGACTTTAGCTGAACGCAACAAGTCTGAGGTTTTACTCCCGAACAATAGGCTGCGAAGAGGAGAATGACTATACGCCCCCATGATCAGCATATCGATATCTTGTTCACGGGCAGCCTTGGCAATTACGCTCTCCGCATCACCCGGAATGAGCGATGAGATGATGTCAAAATTTGCGGCCTCCAAAGTGGATTTGGCCCATTCAAGTTGCTTTGATGCATTTTGACTTTCTTGCCCCGACATCAGGAGGTGCACCGGCAACCCACGAAAGAGAGGGCTCGCCGCCACCATTTTTACCCCTCGTCGGGTCACGATCCCACCATCAAACGCGATCATGACTCGCTGTGGTTCTGTGAAACTATCGGTGACTGCAAGAATAGGTTTGTGCAGGGCGCGCACCACCCGCTCTACATTGCGCCCTAAATCACGCTGAGTCGCCTCAGCGGAGACACCCCGGCGACCAAACACAAACAACCGCACCCCTTTTTCCTGTTCGACCAACGTTTCTTCCAGCACACCATAGCGTTGGCGAACGTCTGGAGCCTTGACTCCCGACACAATGGCGCGCTCCCGCAAGTCGTTGAGAAAGATCCTCCCACGCTCTCGTATCGCCTTGCTACGAGATTCATCTTCATCGGAGAGTTGATGTAACAGGACTTCTTGTGCATCGAAACCAATAGCCCCACTATGATCATCACCAGTCGCTATCTCGGGATGGCGATCGATGACATGGAGGAACTCCAATGGTGCCGCCATGCGACATGCCGCCCAGGCCGCATAATCAGCCACGTAGTCAGCAAAATGCGATTGATCCACACAAGCCAATACCGTATTTTCGTTTTTCATGGGATGAACCCTTCTCAGTGCCCCATGAATGCTTCTACTGCATCGGGTTTATCATGTACGGCAAAACGATCAACCATCGTCGCACTCGCTTCATTCAATCCAATCACCTCGACCTCGGTTCCCTCGCGGCGAAATTTCATGACGACTTTATCCAACGCGCTGACCGCCGTGATGTCCCAGAAATGCGCACGACTGACGTCGATACGCACCCGTTCGATGACTTCCTTGAAATCGAACGAATTGACGAAACGCTCAGCCGAGGCAAAAAAGACCTGGCCCGTGACAGTGTACGCTCGCAAACGCCCGCTATCTTCTGATTTCCCACCAACGTGCAAAATTTTTCCGACCTTATGTGCGAAGAAGAAACCGGATAAGAGCACGCCTACCAGCACACCCTTCGCGAGATCATGCGTCGCGATCACCACGACGACGGTGGCTATCATCTCCACACTTGAACTTTTTGGATGTTCTCGTAGGTTGCGAATCGAGGCCCAGTTGAACGTGCCAATAGACACCATGATCATGACGGCCACCAATGCGGCCATTGGAATACGACCTACCCAGTCACCAATGGACACCACCATCAGCAAAAGAAACACACCAGCGGCCAGGGTGGAGAGCCGTCCTCGCCCACCTGATTTCACGTTAATGACCGACTGTCCGATCATGGCACATCCGGCCATCCCACCGATAAAACCCGATGCAATGTTGGCGATACCCTGCCCGACACATTCACGATTTTTGTTGCTGGGAGAATCCGTCAGATCATCAACGATCGATGCGGTCATCATAGATTCTAGCAAGCCCACCACCGCCAACGTCGCCGACACCGGCAATATGATTCTCAACGTCTCCCAGGTCAACGGCACATCCGGCCACAGAAAAATCGGCAGACTGTCTGGAAGTTGCCCCATATCGCCGACTGTACGAATGCCCAAACTTAAACCAATGGACACCCCTGTCAGCACCACAATAGCCACCAGCGGCGAAGGCACGGCCTTCGTGAGATATGGAAAGAGATAGATGATGCCTAAGCCCGCCGCCACCATCGCATAGACCTCCCAACTCGCACCAATCAGTTCTGGGAGCTGGGTCACAAAAATCAAGATTGCCAGCGCATTCACAAATCCGGTGATCACCGAACGTGCCACAAAACGCATGAGGGATCCCAGTCTCAGCCAACCTGCAAGGATTTGTAGAACACCAGTTAGCACCGTGGCCGCCAATAAATATTGTAGCCCATGATCTTTCACGAGCGTGACCATGAGAAGTGCCATCGCACCTGTCGCTGCCGAAATCATTCCAGGCCGACCGCCAGAAAAGGCCACGACGGTGGCGAGACAGAACGAGGCATATAATCCCACCTTAGGGTCGAGGCCAGCGATGAGAGAAAAAGCAATGGCTTCAGGAATCAATGCTAGTGCGACTACGAGGCCTGCCAGTAAATCATTTCGGATATTCATCCCTTCACGAATTTTGCCAACCATCTCTTCAACCATTCATAACCCTTCTTTCGATTTGTACAGACCTTCTTCACAAGAAAATGCACGCGATGAGACACCTAGGGGGGTCAACTCCAGCCGACGACCCTTTCTGTTCCTTCACACAACTCCCAGATGCTTGTTGGATTGTTCCTGCTATCAGGAGACCAAGGAGGGCTTGAACAAAAAAATCGTGTAAGGCCCTACTTCGTTCATTCGGGGTCTGTCGCCCCAAAAAAAGAGGTCTTACACGATACTCTTCAAAGTATCACAGAGCTTTTACTCACGCAAGTAAACTAGGAAAAACTGAGAACGAGCGGCTAACAATGCCCCTATTGATAGAGATAGCAGCCGCTTTAGACCTAGGAGAAAGGGAAGAAATAAATAATCAGCACCAGCTATCCAAGCTTCGAAGCAATAGAGGCCAGTGGGGAAATGATTACTCGGTCTCGGGCAAAACAGTTTTCATGGAAAGGGAAATGCGTTTGCGGGGGATGTCGACCTCCAATACGGTCACTTTGACTTGTTGGTTCACCTGAACGACGGTGTTGGGATCGCTGATATAACGATTGGCCAGCTGACTGATATGGACGAGGCCATCCTGATGCACGCCGATATCAACGAAAGCACCAAAGGCTGTCACATTTGTGATGACACCGGTCAGAACCATGCCGGGTTCGACCTGCTCTATGGATTGAACTGCTTCATCGAATCGTACAGCTTCAAATTGTTCACGTGGATCACGACCCGGCTTGGCCAATTCGGTGAGAATGTCGGTGAGGGTCGGCTTTCCTACTTCCTCGGTAATGTATTGATTGAGGTCGATGGCTTTCTGTCGATCTGTATCCTTCATTAAATCCTTCACCGTGCAACCCAAATCTTTGGCCATCGCATTAACCACCGGATACCGCTCTGGATGAACGGCACTGGCATCCAGGGGATGCTCGCTTTCCTGAATGCGTAAGAATCCGGCCGCCTGCTCAAACGCTTTAGCCCCTAAGCGCGGAACTTTTTTCAATGCCGTCCGGCTTTTGAAGGGCCCATTCTCCTGTCGATAGGCGACGATATTGGTGGCCAATTGCGGCCCCACTCCCGAGACAGCGGTGAGCAACTGCGGGCTGGCCATATTGACGTCCACCCCTACACGATTCACGCAACTAATGACGACATCCTGAAGCCGCTGTTTCAAGATGACTTGATCCACATCATGTTGATATTGCCCAACCCCAATCGATTTGGGTTCGATCTTCACCAATTCCGCTAACGGGTCCATAAGTCGGCGGCCGATAGAGACGGCCCCACGCACGGTGATATCCTGCTCAGGAAATTCTTCCCGAGCCACCGCTGATGCAGAGTAAATAGATGCCCCACTTTCATTGACCATCACAATAGGAAGACCCCCAGGCAACTTCAACGTCCGAAGAAAGGTCTCAGTCTCCCTGCCAGCTGTCCCATTGCCTATAGCGATCGCTTCAATCTGAAACTTCGTGACCAAACCCAAGATCGTGTCACCAGCCTTGGCCACACCTCCTGGCCCCTGATGAGGATAGATAAGATCAGTATGCTTCAACATGCCTTGGCGATCGAGACACACGACCTTACATCCCGTACGAAATCCTGGATCGATCGCCAGCATGGCTTTCTGGCCCAAAGGTGACGCCATAAGTAATTGTTGAACATTTTGTGCAAACACATCAATGGCTGCCTCATCGGCTTTGACCTTGGTCTGCAGACGCGCTTCCGTTTCCATCGAGAGAGACAACAGTCTGTTAAAACAATCTTGCATGGCGATCGTCACCTGCGCCGACGTCTGACCACTCCCTTTGAGGAAAAAACGAGATAAGATCGCGAGCGCTGCTGATTCAGACACGACCACACGAAACGTCAGAAACCCTTCTTGTTCTCCACGGCGCATGGCCAAGACACGATGTGAAGGCGCAGTGGCCACCGGTTCTTCCCATTCAGCGTAATCTCGGTATTTGCTGCCTTGTACATCTTTCCCGCGCACGCCAGTCGTCTTGAAAAGCCCTTGCTCTAAATACAGGGCTCGCATCGACGCACGAGCCTGCTGATCTTCATTGATCCATTCAGCCATGATATCGCGTGCACCTGCTAATGCATCTTCCGCTGTCTCAATATTCTGTTCTGGATTGAGATAGTTCCCTGCTTCGGCTAAGACATCGATTTTCTCATCTTGGGCCCAGAGAATTTCTGCCAGTGGTTCCAGCCCCCGTTCTTTAGCGATCATGGCTTTGGTCCGACGCTTAGGCCGATAGGGAAGATAGAGATCTTCCAGTTCCGTCATGGTCAGCGCCGCATCAATCTGCGCTTGCAAGACGTCAGTCAGTTTCCCCTGTTCTTCGAGGGACGCCAGAATGGCCGCTCGACGCTTATCCAATTCTCGAAGTTGAGCCGCGCGATCTCGAATAGACGTAATCACAACTTCATCTAACCCACCGGTCACTTCTTTACGGTAACGGGCGAGAAACGGTACCGTCGCGCCATCATCCAACAGTTCCACAGTAGCTGTGACCTGCTTAGCCGTGATACCTAGTTCTTTCGCAATCGTACTGTCATGTAGTTCTGTTTTCATCTTCTCATCCGAATGGCCTTCACCCCCAAACCTCTCACTAAAAGGGCGCCGGCGCAATAAAAGATCTTTTTTGATAGTAAACAAGCTAGAAACATTTCAGGTGTAATCCAGAAGAAATTCAAAATCTTCTTGAGTCAATGACGTCCCCCCTCCTTTATGAGACGCGCCTTCTAACACCGCATTGTACAGTTCCATCTTTTGTTGCTTGAGGGCCATCATCTTTTCTTCAATAGTATGCCGCATGAGCAAACGCATAATAGAGACTTTTTGCTTTTGGCCAATGCGATGAGCGCGATCGGAGGCTTGATTTTCAACAGCGGGATTCCACCACGGGTCTAAATGAAATACATAGGATGCTTTTGTTAAATTTAATCCCTGCCCACCAGCTTTAAGACTCAATAAAAAGACACATGGCATTTCTGTGTCCTGAAATTCCTGTACGATTTTTTTTCGTTTAGCCGTGGGAGTCGACCCGTCAAGCCGAACATAGGGAATATGATGAGACGAAAATTCTTGCTCCACAAGATCTAAATAGGACGTAAATTGTGAAAACACCAAGGCGCTATGCCCCTCCTCCATCAGCTCTTCTAACCGTTCAACCACACAGCTTAATTTAGGAGACGTGTCCGTACTGTTTTTTTGAATGAGTCGAGGTGAGAGGCAGATTTGTCGTAATTTCAGAATCGCAGTCAGGGCAATTATCCTTGCCTGAGAAGAGGTTTTCGTGCGATACGCTGACGCGATGGCAGACCGAATCGTGGCCACAGTTTGTTGGTAAAGCGTCTTTTGGCGATCGGTCAGCTCGAGATAAATATCCGTTTCCGTTTTGGGCGGCAGTTCTTTCAGTATTTGAGCTTTTGTGCGACGAAGGACAAACGGCTTGGTCCGCTGCATGATCGTTGATAGCAACTCGGGTGACGGCGTTTTCAGTTTCCCTTTTATCTTCTCGTACTCACCTAGCAGCCCAGGCACACATAAATCCATGAGGGAATAATATTCTCCCACATGGTTTTCCAACGGAGTCCCCGTCATGACACATTTAAAATATCCTTTCAAACGTCGAGCAGCACCTGTCGTCCCCGCCAGAATATTCTTGACGGCCTGGGCTTCATCAAAGAAAATTACGTGAAAGGCTTGTTCCTCAAGAATGGCAATATCCCGCCGGACCAACCCATAAGTCGTCAGCACCACATCAGTATCTGCAAAATCTTTTCGACGTTCTTTTCCCACATACGTATGAACTTTGAGATTTGGATAGAATCGAAAAATCTCTTGTTCCCAATTAAACAGTAAACTTGGTGGCAACACCACTAAATGCGGACCCAAAATAGGACTCGAAGATTCAATTATGCCCTCATGTATCCCCGCTAAGAGACTAATGGCTTGAATAGTTTTCCCTAAGCCCATATCATCGGCTAAGCACGCGCCAAGCCTATGCAGATACAAAAAGCTTAACCAGCCATAGCCTTCCTTCTGATAAGGGCGCAATGTGGCCTTCAGGTTTTTGGGTAGAGGCTTGGATTCTATTCGGTCAAAATTCAGGAGACGCTCGACTAAAGCTTCATCTTCAGGTGGGAGCATAATCCTGACACCCCGTTTGCGCAGCGCGACCCAATCGAGGATCTGCAACTTAGGTATCTTCACGACAACAGGCTTTTCATCACTCGTTTTCTTGATTGGCTTCGAGGAAGATAGCGCTGTTAGAGCACGCAAGATTTCTTGGGTATTCTGATCAACGATGCGCACTTGCCCATCAACCTCCATGATACCGCCTCGTTCAAGAATCGTCTGAACTTCATGGGCCTCCAGGCGTACACCATCACACATTATTTCTGGTCGAAGTTCGAACCAATCGATAGTCGGCGGGCGCCGTGCATCCACCGAGCAATCCCATTCACCTGTGGCCACAGGCTTGTCCTGAAAAAATAGTTCGATCCCCGCCGCAGCCGTTTTGGCATAACATTCTGGCAATCCAGCATACAGCGCACCTTGTGATAATGGCATGGCATCATGATCAATCATCTTTTCAAATATCGAGGGTCCCCAGATTTCATAGGGAATGGCATACAACAGCGCTTCCTTCGCCCAATCATTTGGGACGACACACCATTGGTCATCATGAACGAATAACCGCACAGTATCTTCTAGAAGTGGCGCCGCAAATAATTGAAGAATTTCTTCAGCTTCCGCTTTAATGCGAAAAGGTCGGAACTCTTCCTGATGCAAACAGGCTTTGATAATTTTTTTCCCCGCAGCCGATGTGTTGACTCTAGAGAGTTGAAAAAACGTGTCATAGAGTGCGGTTCGTCGTTTTTTAGATCGCAACCCACTGGAAACCGACCCACCCTGCTCTAAAAATGGGAAAAAGCTAAAAATCTGCTCACTCGTTCCGCAAAAATTCTCTCCTTGCCAGCATTCTGCAACCAGAGATGCCGTATTGGGCTCGAGGAGAGGCATATCCACCAACCAGGCCTCTGGCATGACAGTCAAACGATATTGCCTACATTGAATATCGTCTGCTAAATCAATTTGTACGAGCTCTACATCCCGACCCTCAATCTTGAATTGGACAGTCGTGAACAAGTGAGTCAAATCTTTTCTTACAAGGTCAACTTGCAAACTCGCGAAGTCTTTGACCGGAATCGTCAAGATCGGTCGAGTATCTCTTCCGTGACTCTCATGCCGTTGAAACGATGAGGTCACCAGCTTTCCTGGACCTCGCTTGCGTGGATTCCACGAGGGTGGATCATCTTTTTCATGAAAATGCTCCGCCAACACATCATAGAGAGCCCACCCCAGATCATTATCCAATGGCGCAAGCTTGTAGGCATCAAGATCCACGACCATACCCATAAACAACTGGGCATGCTCCGGAGCCACACCAAAGCGAAAACTACGGGCGGCGACACTAACTTCCTCGCCTCGAACATCCAATTCCGTTTTAATGGTATAAATCATCGAAGGCGCCCATTCGACTAATGTTCGCCCGTGCGAACTATCAAAGTAGAGCGGAAAGGCATGCCCATGATGTTTAAGAAAGTCTCGTAAGGCCTCTTGCACTGACCAAGCTGGATCCTGAGTGGCCCGTAGCAAAACCGCCAGTTCGGTCGGCATTCCTAAAAACGTCTGGCAAACCTCTCCATGATTGGTGATTGCAATAGAGCCCTTCCCGTGGCGATCAATTAAATTCACTTCAAACTGTGGAAGAACGGAGGCAGACTTCGTGACGGATTGAGATGGAAACGATCCTTGCAACAATTGCTGTGAGAGATTTTCTTGACTAGTCTTTCTGGTGGTCGCCACCTGAAATGAATCCGGCACTAATAAATTGACCGTAGTCAACAAAGCACAAATGACATGTTTGCACTGCGTTGAAGCCGTCCATGCCGGACAACGACAGGAATACACCAATTCCCCCTTCTCAACCGAAAATGTCACGGCGTAATATTTCGACCCATGCACCGATGCTGCGAGAACCGTTCGAGAATGATTCCAGCTATATGATTCCAGCCGACCCTGGGCATAATATTCATATCCACGAAGCACAAAGGCCTTGGATGCCAGAAAATAAATGTGATTGGGAGAGAGGGCCTTGAGATGCTCAAGGACACCGGAAGATTCTATGGCCATTGGCTGTTGCACACCTATCATCCAGCCACAGAACAGTCATGATACATGAGGCGAAAACAATGAGATAAAAAAATACGATCCCCACGCATGAAACGATGAGTGAACAGAAATGGCTGCCAACGGATGAGAGGGAATAGACACAAATCCACGAACTGAGTCACCTCACGCTCATCACAAGACAGAATCAGAATGATGAAATAATTAGGAGTGAATAGGCCATTACACAAAGACGGCTCCGAAGAATCCATAGTAACATCGCAAAACCATGGCGGTCATCTTCTGCACGCTATCAGGGGTAGGTTTGGGAAGGGCGCGAAGAATGAGACCAACGAGTGGAGAAATAGGCAGAACACTAGTGGAGATCTTGAACCACGACAGTCCCTTGCATGGATCCGAGATGCAGATCACAGTGATAGGGAAAAGTTCCCGTTTCCTTGAATACATGCTCAAAACGTTGACCAGGCTTATTGACGGTTAATCCACTATTGAATTGCTGACCACCACCCGAACAATCATTCACACGACATGCACCACTCGTCACACTGTGCGGTTCTTGAGCTCCATCAGCATACACCCACACAACTTTTTCTCCAGGCTTAATAGTGATATTTTTCGGCATGAAAAACGTGGTTGCCCGAAACGTGATAACTACTGCACCAATGGAGGCTGGCGAAACTCCTTCTTTCACAGAAGCAGGAGCACGAGACTCTCTGGCGACAACCAAGAATTCATCTTGTGATGGATCAATTTCGCAATGCCTTCCATCGGCAGCCTTCACCATGACCGCGTCAACTTGCTGATACTGAGCATGGTATACCACACCATCTAACAAACCATCATCGATGACATTTTTCGTCGTCACGGCATCACCTTGCTTAGTTGATTCTTGAATCTGCACTAAACAATTTTTAGAGTTTAGCCTCCAGGTTAATTCGACAAAAAATGGTCCCCCAATTTCGTACTTGTCGACTAACACCACTTCATCTCCAGACTCTAGATCAAGCCCAAAGTCCAGCACCATATCTCCAACTTCCCACCCCATTGTAGCTTGAGCAACAAGCGGACTCACAAACGCCATTAATGAAATTCCCATTCCTACCACGAGCATACGATGAGATATCTTTTTCAATGAAGAACCTTTCCTCTAATGGCTAATTCATCTATGGATAATATTGCAACTTCGATTTTGTGACTGAGAAAAACTTCCTCGCTTCGCACGCTCATCATCAGTACCCCAATGAAGTTATTTATCCTATTTTTTCCATTAACGGAATATGTTTAGAACAGTGGATATAGGATTCTTTCACCTTAACAACAATTCACCATTCAGGATGACTTCCTCCTTTTACGATGGACTCCTGTCGAAGTGCATGCGTCAGACCAAGCGCTGAAGCGAGACAGCCATATCTACCACCTTTGCCTCACCATTCACATGTCGCCCAATCGTACTTTTATGAAAATCAATGAACATGAGCCCTATTTTCGAATTTTCTAAAATATTCCCAACGCTTGCCATCACCCCGTTCCCACGATATTCAGGGTAGGCTAAGAATGTTGAAGAAAGAATATGGGCGAAACCAGGAGGACCTGCACGAAAGGAGCAGTCAGGAGTCCCTTAGACATCGGGGGTGGCGATAAAAACAAGTTCTTGCTCTTGAATGAAAGTTTGCATGACTCATTCAGCTCAGAAAATATTTGTTGCCGATAAAACGCCAACGCATGTTGGGAGGTCCAAAAACAAGATTGGGCAAGATGCTCGCCAGGGGTTCCTAACAATAGACCGCCCATCTCTCGATCGCGTGAATCGCTCATCCTCGAAACCTTCTTGACTTGGGAAATCAGTCAAAATTGTCTATTCAAAAATAGTGTACTGGAATAATTTTTCCATGAGGTCAGCTCATCGGCGAAAATCTTAAAATCCAATCCCAATACTTACTCCTCCCCCTACACGTCCGCCAGCTCCCCCTCCACCAAAGATGCCAAAGCTAGGACCTGAAGACCCGGATTGATTGAATTCGGGCTCAGGCCAGACATGTAAATGCTTAATGGTCACAATTGGGTAACGATATTCCATTTCATCCAGATTGGCATTCGATGCACCACTAACCTCTCCGATAAGGGTCACCCGCGTATTTGGGGGAAGAGTGGCGGGATCCAAAAAATCAGATTCGACAGCAAAGAACCGGCCTTGAGAGGTGGTCCGATCAACGACCGGTTCTTCCGAGCTATCTAAAGGAAGTTGTAAAATCTCTAAGCGTGTTCCTTCTGTTAAGCGTTTCGCCGACAGCACTTCTCCACCCAGAAGCACCACGGCACCTTGGTGATTATTCGGGTCTTCATAGATTTTTGAAAATGTCACGGAAGGATCAATTTGTGGCTGGAAAATCTCGGGGACGACATCCGAACCTGACGCACAGCCAACAACGCCACCCAACAAGACGAACACAAGTAATATTTTGGATAAATAAATCGTCACAATCTTCCCATTCTATCAGATAGCATTCCAAGTAGCTGTAGGAGAAAAAGATCTGCTACAGATCAGCCTTGTAGAGACTCTCAAAATTGTGAAGAAAATAGAAGGGAAGACCTCAGGAGAGGCATCTACTAATAAAGCGGAGCTTGAGGACCCGGCCGTAGACCGATCAAATCAGGATCTTCGCCATCCAGGACTGGGCGGAGCTCTTCATTTTCAACTTTGCGTTGCTCTCTTCGAGCTTCTTTATCTTGTTGTTTCATACGCTTTTGCATCTCACGATTACGTTTTGCCTGAGTCACTTTGGCTGGTCGTCCCATATGGAACCCCCTTTCATTTCAAGCCTACCACCGCAATGGGGCCGTTACTCGAAGTCGAAAACCCAACAATTGTATGAATACGCACGAAAGGCTTTAACGCCATCTTCCCGAGAAGAGAGCACAACCCTACCACCCTGCCAGAACGGAGTCAAATCACCGAGAGGGGTATGGAATGAAGCAACCAAAAGACCTTATACTGATGGGGAAATCTTAGTTTTTCTTCAACATTCAGAGAGTCACCTCTTCACCTTTGGGAGTCCACTTCTTTGCCAAACCCTTCGCCTCCTGAATTTGCTCAGAGGAAAGCTCTTGTTCTAAAAACTCCACGGCAAGCACCGCCGGTTCCACCCCTTGTTGAGCGGCTAAATACGCCCACTTATAGGCCTGAATGACGTCTTTCGGAGTACCCTCTCCTTCGAAATACATGAGACCTAAGTGATTTTGTGCGCCACCATTCCCTTGCTCGGCAGCCCGACGAAACCATCGCAAAGCCTTTTCGAAATCTTGCATCACCCCTAATCCTTGGCGGTACATCGCACCTAAATTGTTTTGGGCGCGAGCATCTCCCTGGTCTGCGGCTAATTGATACCAGTGACGCGCTTGCTCAAAGTCTTCCGACAAACCTTGTCCATACCGGTACATATACCCCAACATATTTTGTGCTTCCGCATTTCCACGTTTCGCCAACGGGCGCCATTCTTCCAACGCTCTATCATAATCTTCTCGTAGGTAGGCATCTTCACCGGCCAGAAAATTAGCCCAGGCCGGAACGAGACTTACGACCATCCACACAAGAAAAACGATCTTCATTATAAGCATTTTCTTCATGAGGTCCCTCCTTCTTCATGCGGATACACTAAATTGACTTCAATGATATTGTACCAAAATTCTTTGTCGCCTCACCTGTCTGAATAGGCTTGGTGTTTCGCCTCTAGTTCGGCCCATCTGGCATAGAATTTCGCGACTTTCTGCTCGGCTTCTTTCAGAACACCATAGGCTTCTTGAAGACGAACGTGGTCAGTCACCACTGCTGGATCTTCCACATTCGCACGGCACGT
>JAVJHY011499840.1:0-12835 GCA_035593235.1 Phascolosoma agassizii | reverse complement strand
GATGGCGAAGCCGAGCAATACGTTGCCGAAGATGTTGATGAAACCGCTGAAATCGTCTTGCTGTTCACCGATCACCGTCTCGCCCGACACCACTTCGATGTCGGCGGGGAGTGCTGCCCCGATCGCGGCCAGCAGATCGGCAGAACTCGTGTCGTCATCAGCGTTGACCGCGATTGAATCGATTACGCCTTCGGAGCCCAAAATCCGCTGCACCGTGGGGAGATCGAATAGATTGAAGTACGACCCGGCGTTGCCGCCATCGCCGAACTCGATGATGGCCGACAGCTCGAACTCTTCGGGCTCTCCAGTCGGCAATACCATTTTCACGTTGTCGCCAATCGCCCCCTCGCCGCTGTCGACCGGCGCCTGGTCGAGTGCTACCTGTTGGCCGGCAGGAGCTTCTCCCGCCACAACGGTGAAGCTCGACACCGGGCTCGGCCCACCCCAGGAACTCGTGAACACCGGTGGTCCGACCGGTCGATTGATCTCCCCGTCGTCGAGGATGGTGTAGGTCTGCTCGAACGCGAAGATGCCACCTTCGGCATACTCCACTTCGGGGAGCCCGGCTATGGCTTCCACGATCGAGTCATCGAAGCGAAGTAGCTCGGTGTCTGAGGATTGGATCTCCGGCTCGACCGCTCGCACTTGAGCATCGACCCCGGCGAACGCGTCCTCGCTGATCTGGTTGAAGATCGATCGGAGGCTGTCGGCCAGTACGAATGACCCCGATACGAACGCCACACCGAGCACGACGGATACGAGGGTCAGCGCGAGCCGACCGAGGTTGGCGAGAATGCCTCGCCATACGATCTTGGCCACCGGTCAGTCTCCCAAGCTCTTGATGGTGTCGAGCACGGAATCCGGTGTGGGATCCGTCATCTCGTGAACGATGAGCCCGTCGGCCAGAAACAGCACCCGGTCGGCATATGACGCCGACACCGGGTCGTGGGTGACCATCACGATGGTCTGCCCCAGTTCCCGCACCGCCCGTTGCATGAAGCTGAGGATCTCGGCCGACGTTATCGAATCGAGGTTGCCGGTGGGTTCGTCACCAAAAACGATGTCGGGCCTCGTGGCCAGGGCCCGGGCCACGGCTACCCGTTGTTGCTGGCCGCCGGAGAGCTCGTTTGGTCGGTGGGTGGCACGGTCGGCCAGGCCCACGGTGGTGATCACCTCATCCACCCAGGCTTCGTCGACATCGTTGCCGCCGAGGTCCATGGGGAGCGTGATGTTTTCGTGGGCGTTGAGGGTGGGGATCAGGTTGAAGGCCTGGAAGATGAAGCCCACTTTGTTGCGGCGGAGCTCGGTGAGCTGCTTGTCGTTCAGGCTCGACACGGCCACGTCGCCGATGTAGGTCTCGCCACTGGTCAATCGGTCGAGCCCGGCCATGCAGTGCATGAGCGTGGACTTACCCGATCCGGATGGCCCCATGATGGCGGTGAACGCCCCTTTGGCGAAGGTGACGTCGACACTGCGGAGCGCGTGCACTTCGGTATCGCCGGAGCCATAGACCTTCGATGCCGACTCGGCCCGGGCGGCACCCTGTCGGTCGGGGCTGGTGCTGTGATCGGTCAGGTTCGTGGCTGCATTGTCTGGCATGTGTCGGGCTCCTGTGCCTCGGGCGGGCATGGTCTCTTCGAGACTAAGACCGTTGGTGGATGCGGTCCGTCGGCCGAAGCGAGGATTTGGAGGTGAAGTCTCATCCTCGAGGTGGACCCTGGGCGCTCGCATCGAGGTCCGGCTACGTCACCAACGAGGATAGAGACCCACGTTGGCAACCCGTCGGATCTTCAACGCAACCAGGCGGCGGTATCAACATCGAGCATCCCCGACGCCACTTGCGTCTACTCTTCGCGGCCGCGGCCTTGGGCGCACGCGAATCCATTCTGGCGCCGTCGGTTGAGCTAGATATTCCGGGGCCTAAAGAAAGCGCCACAAGGAGCCGATGGCAGAGAGTGACTCGTCCGCGATCGCGAAACTCATTGCTGCTCTCACAAGGGCCGCGCCACCTGCGACACGAACGCGGCGCCGCGGTGCTCGAAATGGCCCTGGTGCTGCCATTCCTGCTCCTCATTTTCGCCGCAATCGTCGACTTCGGCAACGTCTTCGTCGATCTGCAAGCAATCAGGCAGGGAACAGGCACAGGGGCGAGGGCCATAGCCGTCGACAGCTTCTCAGACGACGCGGACTGTCTCGCGGCCAACAGCAGGCCGGGAGATACGGAGGCGGTCGCGATCGCGAACGCCACGGGCATGTCCGTCTGCAACCTCAAGGCCGCTGTAGGGCAAGATCGAGCAGTACTCGTAAGCCTCCGGGTACCGGAACCTTACGTGCCGGGTGCATACATCGTTGTCTGCGCGCAAGCGCCTGCGGAAGACCTGAGCGGGATCCTTGGGGACCTCTTCGAGGGCCGATGGCTACAGGTCAGCCAGCGTGTTCGGTTGGAGTCTGGTGACTCCGTATTGGCCAACTATACCGACGATACCCCGGCTTCGACTGACTGGGATTTCTGCGAATGAGCGATGCATCTCATCGAGCGAGTCCCGAACGTGGATCTATCCTCTACATGACTGCAATTTTGGCGATACCTTTGCTGATAGTCGTGGCACTAGTGCTGGATATTGGGAATGCGTATCAGCAAAAGATCCAACTCCAGTTCGCTGCCGATTCTGCCGCGCTCGCCGCCGCTCAAGACCTTCCCGCTATCGATGCCGCTATTGAGACAGCCAAACAGTTGGTCTTCGAAAATGCAGGGCTCCCAACCAACGGATGGGCTGGCTGTAGCGACGAGGAAGCACTTGCTGTAACTCCTGAAGGTCCGGCCAATACCTGTATCTCGTTCGATGTCGACAGTACGGTCGTGCGTGTCCGGATTCCAACCCGCACAATCGACACAGCTATTGCTCCAGTGATTGGCATCGATAGCCTCGACGTGGGAGCGAGCGCTGTCGCTGCCTCATTTGGAGTGCCGGGGCAACGGATCCTTCCCGCGACTATTGCGTCCGACATGGGGACGGGCCTGCTCTGTCTTGAGAATGCTGGAGATAATGTCGACTGCGCGAACCGCAGCTCCGGGAATTTTGGCAGTATCAACTCCCCTCGCCTCACCACGCTCCGACCAGTTGGTGCAAAGGCCTTCGATGAACTAGCGATCAACTACGCTATGAACGTCGATCATGACCTCGATATCTGGAGCGCCACGGATATCCGGACCTGCGACGGCAAGCTAGTGTCTCCTTGTTCAACAAACAATGATATAAGTGGCGACAGGGCTAACCACCTCGTCATCAGTACCGGCAACGATATTCGCCCAGTTACTGAGGGTTACGTGGCCGGATTCGAAGCCGATATCGTGGATATGGGTCGTCAAGTTTTTTGCGGACGTCTCGCAAGGCCCGATTTTTCGGCTACCAACATACTCGACCCACATCCGAATGACTGCACTCCTGGTGAACCTACGACCGAGGTTCTTGGTGTAACGGTTAACGGTCGGCACATCTACTACTGGTTGACGCCGGATGCTAGAAGCAAGTTTTACCCTGAGGTTGTCGCTCTAGGTCTAGCTGATGATGACCCCAGGCTCGTCAACACGAACAACGCATACAGTGCCGGAGATGTCCGGCTTCAATGTTATTTGGCTGGCTACAGGTTCGATTCTACGACATCGATTGAAACCGTTCCCAACTGTTTCGGTGCATCTGGGAGTGTTCGAAACTGGCACGATGATTTCTCGACTCCTGGTTTCTCGACGAACGTCGGAAGCGAAGCCTTTCACCCAACATGGCTGTTCACGACGCCAAACATCTCAGGTGTCAGTGACGCCTCGGGTGCACTCGTTTGGCGAATACCAGCGAACGGACGCAGCTCGTTCGCCATGGGCCGTCGTTTCGATGCGAGCGCTGCTCTCGCACAGCCAAACGATGTGACAATTTTGTTTGAATACGGAACAATCGATCTGGTCGACCCTGAGGCATCTTGTGAGATAAGTCTATGGAATGAGGCAACGTCGGAGGTCACCAGCTTGAAGCGAATCGATACCAGTGATCCAGGAGGACTAGCGGCTGTGAAGCTCGCATCCAGTATGTTCGGTGCATCGATGCTGATCCGGCTCGACTGTGATACTCCCTCGCCTCCGAGAGAAGCCGTTCAGCAGCAGATATGGGTCGACAATATCGATGTTTCCTGGTCCAACACGCCTACAGCTCCAACGCTGGGTCCGATCTTTCGCGCTGGGGTAAGACAAGACCCGAGATTTGGCATCGTCCCAAGAATTCTCGATTGGCCAGCGATCAGCGATAAGGGGAGCCCGCTCGCTGGATATTGGGCCTCCTACACCTACAACCTGTACACAACGAGCCAGAAGTTGGCGGGGTTTGATGGCTGGGTCCTCGATCCGGCGCTGATCGAAGGGAACGTACAAGGTGGTTCAATGGCATACGGGTTTTCCCCAGAGCCGAGAGTGAGCTTGATCGGCTGAGGCCTCAACCACGTTGGCAATCAGTCGGATCCTCAGCGCAACCAGGCGGCGGTATCAACATCGAGCATCCCCGACGAGGTCAGCGGAGCGCTCACTAGCAACAATTCTTGATGGTGGGGAAGCTCGACGGGTTCCGGCCCGAAGTTGACCGCACAGATCAACCCGCTGCCGCGCCGATAGGCGATTGAGTCGCCGCCAATGTCTAGCCAAGTCAGCTCCTCGTCGCCAACGCCGAGCGCGGCTCTGATGGCGAGCGCTGCTCTGTACAGCTCGAGGCTCGAGTGGGGGTTGTCGCTCTGCGCTTCGGCCGAGATTTCCACCCAGCCGTCGGGTTGGGGAAGCCACGGATCGGCGGAACCAAACCCGGCCGACGGCTCCGATCGATCCCATGGCAGGGGCACCCGGCACCCGTCGCGCCCGCGCAGGGTGTGGTTGGATCGTTCCCAGACCGGATCGTCCAGCGCGTTTTCGGGCAGATCCCAGACCTCGGGAAGCCCGAGCTCCTCCCCCTGGTAGATGTAGGCTGACCCTGGAAGCGCCAACATCAGAAGGGCGGCGGCTCGGGCCCGACGAGCACCCAGCGCTGTGTCGAGTAGCTCCGCCGGACCGGTGGCAGGCCAGGCCCGCCAGTTGGTGTCGGCTGGAAGGCCGAAGCGGGTGGTCTCGCGCATCACATCGTGGTTCGACAGCACCCAGGTGGATGTGGAGCCCACCTCGGCGGCGGCGGTGGTGGAGACGTCGATAACGCGGCGTAGTCCCTGTCCGTTCCATCCCGCCTGCAGGAAGTCGAAGTTGAACGACTGGTTGTACTCGTCGGATCGGAGGTAGAGCGGCATCCGGTCGGGGCGCACCCAGGCCTCAGCCACCATCATCCGATCCCCGTCGTAGGAGTCGAGCACGTCCCGCCACGACCGCACGATCTCGTGAATCTCGTCGCGGTCCCAGAAGGGGTGGTCGGCCACCTTCGATGAAACGAGGATGGCGCCGGTTGAGCCAACGTCGGGGAAGGCTGGGTCTTTGGCCAAGCCGTGGGCCACGTCGACCCGAAAGCCGTCTACGTGGCGATCGAGCCAGAATCGGAGAACGGCTTCGAACTCGGATCGGACCTCTGGATTGGTCCAATTGAGGTCGGGCTGTTCGGGGGCGAACAGGTGGAGGTACCACTGGCCGTCGGGGAGGCGGGTCCAGGCCGGGCCACCGAACACGCTCGTCCAATCGGTGGGAGGCTGCTCGCCGTTGGGTCCCCGCCCGTCTCGGATGTGATACCGCTCTCTGCTGGGATCGCCGATCGGTGCGTCTCTGGCCTCTCGAAACCACACGTGTTGTTCGGAGGTGTGATTCGGCACCACATCCACGATGACCCGAATCCCGTGTTGGTGCGCTTCCTCGATGAGCGCCTCAGCGTCGCCGAGTGTGCCGAACTGCTCGGCGATGGCCCGATAGTCGGCCACGTCGTAGCCGCCATCGGCCATCGGCGACGAGTACCAGGGATTGATCCAGAGCGCGTCCACCCCGAGGTCGGCCAGGTAACCCAGCCGACTCCTCAGACCGTTGACATCGCCCGTTCCATCGCCGTTGGCGTCGGCGAATGACCGCACATACACCTGGTACACAACGCCTCGGCGCCACCAGGGCGCATCGGATCTCTCAGGGCTGCTCATCGCCGAAACGCTACAGGGCGATACCCGCTGCCATGCCGGTCGAGATCCGTCCGATGCCAGCTGCTAGGAGCCTGCTAGATCGCGCCGGGTCGGACGATGCCGAGCTCGTATGCGAGCACCACCGCCTGGACCCTGTCTCGCACCGCCAGTTTCGTCAGAACCCGACCCACGTGGGTTTTCACCGTGGTCTCGCTGACAAACAGTGCCTCCGCGATCTCGGCGTTCGACCGGCGCAGCATCGACCTCAGCCGCTGGGGGTGGGCTCCCGTTCTGGAACTCCTCGATCAGGCGGCGGGTGATCGAAGGGGCCAGAAGCGCTTCGCCCCCAGCCACGATCCGAATCGCCGACACCAAATCGTCGGCAGGGGTGGCCTCCACCCCGTCTATCACCGGCATTCGCACGTCCATCAGCACCACGTCGGGTCGTCGGCGCGCCACCAGCTCCACGCCGGCCCTGCCGTCGGCTGCTTCGCAGCTCCTGATCGTCGACGAGCCCGATACGGATCATGGTGTCCGGGCTCTGAGGCCGTGCCCGCCTCGATCCGCGGCCGAGGAGCCGCGACCATTGTCGCTCACGGCGAGATCGATCGAGTTGGGTGCTCGAGCGATCTTCACCGACGCGCTGACCAACGTGTTGAAGCACGCCGGACCCGGAGCGACCGCGGCCAACTCCGCCACCAGCTCATCGAGGTCGTTGAGACCCTGGGCTGGACGTCAGCTTTCGGCCGGATCGGTGCGCACAATGGTGAGAACCTGGCGCATGTCGGCCAAGGCGTTGCGCCCTGTCTTTTCGATCTGGTGCAGAGAGGCACTGGCCCCGGCCGAAGGAGCAGGGCCATTGCGAGGTAGCAATCGGGGAGATCGCTTGACCACATGATCGCCTGGGCGATCCCGCCCCCGATCACGGCCACCGTGGGAAGGATGCGCCGCAGGGGTATGAACACCGGCGGGCCCGACACGATGAGGTAGTGCAGCGCGGTCGTGGGCCGCTGAGGCCCTGAGCTTTCGAATGCGTCGCCAAGGCTGTAGATGGTGAGCATCGAGACTGCCAAGATGGCCAGCGCGAGCGCGGAATCGGAGACCCACGGACGGCCTGCGGTGACCGACGCGGCCCGCTCGCGCCATGATGCCAGAACGGTGTTGCTCGCACGATCACGTTAGTGAGCCCTGTTCGCGTTGTCGTCGGCCGCAGGTACTACTGGGGAATCATCCGACGGTAGGACCTCCGCCTGGCCCAACGCGTAGACTGACTAGTGATGTCGTCATGCACCTCATGCGGGCTCCACATCGCCGATGGGTCCAGATTCTGCTCAAACTGCGGAGCCTCGCAGGTTGGAGCGGACGCCGAACGGCGAGTGGTAACCGTGCTCTTCGCCGACATCGTGGGCTTCACCGCGCTGGCTGAGCACATGGATCCCGAACAGGTCAAACAACTGGTCGATCGAGCCTTCGAGCGCCTGGCCCGCGATATCACCCTGTTCGGGGGCGTCGTCGACAAAGTGCTCGGTGATGGGATCATCGCCCTCTTCGGGGCGCCCGTGGCCCATGAAGACGATGCCGAGCGCGCGGTTCGGGCCGGTCTTCGGATGCAGGAGACCCTCGATTGCCTGTCGTCTATCGACGGCGCGGTGGATCCTCCGCTCCAGATGCGCATCGGGATCAACACCGGCGAGGTGTTGGTTGGCCCCACCCATGCTGGCGGCGACTACACCGCGATGGGTGATGTGATGAACTCCGCCAGCCGGTTGCAGGAGATGGCAGCGCCGGGGGAGACGATGGTTGGCGAGGCCACACGCTTCGCTACCGGCGAGGCGATTACCTTCCGTTCGGTGGGCCTGCTCCCAACGCGGGGTCGCGACGAACCGCTGGCGGCCTGGGTTGCCCTGGAAGCGGTGCGCCCGCCTGGGTTCCACCGCCAACAGGGCGATTCCTTCGTCGGTCGCCGCAACGAGATGGATCTCCTCAGCGCTCAGGCCCGGTTGGCTGTGATCGGTGGGAGGGCCCAGCTCTCGGTTGTGTTCGGTGAGGCCGGAATGGGTAAGACCCGGCTCGTCAACGAGGCCTCCGCTGCGATGGCTACTCGGTTCGGGGCTCGCGTTCTCGACGGGCGCTGCCTTCCCTATGGCGAGGCCAACGTGTGGTGGCCGGTGGCCGACCTCGTGCGAGACCTGTTCGACCTCCCCTTCGACGCGCCGCTGCGGACAGCCGAGAACGGTCTGCAAGAAGCGCTCGTCAAACACCTCCCCGACAGTCCTGAGGCAGAGATTCACCGCTTCACCGAGTCGCTGCTCCACGCCCTCGGCTACGACACCGGCCTCCGTGGAGGCGATCGGCAACGCAACCGGTCGGAGGTGATGCTGGCCTTCACCACCGTCATCGAGGCGGAGCTGGCCAGTCGGCCCGTGGTGGTAGTGCTGTCCGACATGCACTGGGCGGCCACCGCCGTCTGGGAGCTGGTCGATCATCTCCTCACCGATCTCGCTCGAACCCAGCTGATAGTGCTCACCACGGCACGCTCCAACGACGAAGATCACCTGCCGCGAGGCCGCCACGGGTTGTCGGTCATCCAGTTGGGTCCGCTCCAGGAGCGCGACTCTGTCGAGCTCCTCGAGCAGCTCGCCATCGACCTTCCCGACGCGATGGCCAACTCGCTCGTGGAGCGCAGTGGCGGGAACCCGTTCTTTCTCGAGGAGCTCGTCGATCTCGTCGCCAAAGAGGGGGAGCTCGTCTCTCGTCGCCAGATCGAAGACTACGACGTTGAACCGGCCAAGCTCCCGGCCACTCTGCGGGGCATCATCGCCGCCCGGCTCGACACCCTCGATGGGGGCGAGCGGGCCGTGCTCGAGAATGCGGCTGTGCTCGGGCGAACGGGTCAGATCGCTGGGCTGGTCACGATGGGTTGGGAGACCCGGGCTGTCGAGAATGTCGAAGACCATCTGGCCGCCCTGATCGAGAAAGATCTACTCGAGGCCGGCGGTGCCCGATATCGCTTCGTCTCGAACCTCGTACGAGACGTCACCTACAGCCGTCTCACGAAGACGGGTCGAGCCCAACAGCACTACCAGATCGCCCAGTATCTCGAGCGCCAGCAAAACGCTGAAGTGCGGAACTCGGTGGTAGTGGCCATCGCCGAGCATTACCGGGCGGCCGCCTATCTCTCCTCCGAGGTGCTGAACGTGCCCGGCGTGGATCGGGCCGACGCTGTGAGCCGCGCCCTGTATTGGCTCGACCAGGCGGGGGAGCGGGCGCTCGAGGTGGGCGCCCCTCGCGAAGCCGCGCGGTGGTACGAGTTCGGCGTCGATCTCGCCGTCGACGATGAGTCGATCGCTCGATTCCTGTTCGGTCGGGCTCGGGCCCGATCGGAGATGCATGACATCGCAGGGGCTCGGGCCGATCTGGAGCGCTTGGAATCCTTCGTTGAGCTCGATCCTGTCATGGTTGCCAGTTCGCTCCTGATCCAAGGCGAGGTCGATCGCAAAGCCGGCGACCTCGACAGTGCCGCCGCTCGGTTGCGCGAGGTTGCCGACCGGATGTCGGCGCTCCAAGTGCCCGACCAGCAGGCGCTGGCCCTTCGGCTCCTCGGGATGACCGAGCTGGCCCGCGGTGACGAATCGCTGGCCCGCCAGGCGTTGGAGACGTCGAGGGCAGTGGCCATGCGGGCGGGAGATCGTCGAGCCGAGGCTTGGGCGTTGCAGAGCTTGGCGTGGCACGCCTTTCGTCGGGGTCGGGTGCTCGAAGCGCGAGACCTCGTGGCTCAGGCCATCCAGATCTTCTCCGAAATCGGTGATCAGGGCGGTCTCGTGTGGACGAAGGGCGTCTTGGCGTGGGTTGCGTTCCACACCGGCGATTGGACCGAAGCCCGGGAGCTGATCGATACCGTCCTTCCCGAAACGAGGCGGCGGGGCGACCCATGGGCTGAGGGCATCACGCTCAGCCTCGATGCCTCGCTTCAGCTGTGGTCGGGCAACGCTCAGAAGGCGCTCGATCTGGCCGGCGAGGCTCAGGCGGTGGCCGAGCGGCTCGACGACGCCACCCTCGCGGTGGAATCGCGGGCGATCGGAGGCCGAGCACTCGTATCGCTCGGCCGCGTCGACGAAGGAACCGAGAACCTCGAGGAGGCATTCTCTCTCGCTGATCAGGCGGGCGACCGAGAGAGCCGGCGGGTGGCCGTGACCGCGAACTGCGCATCGGCTGCTCGCCTCGGTGAACCTGAACGAGCGATTCGCTGGGCTGCTCGCTACGACGGTCTCCACGATGATCCCTCGGTCGTGGGCGAGGTCGACCTGATCGTCTCGCTCACGCTCGCCATGTTGCAGAGGGGAGCGGTGGCCGAGGCGGCGAGTCAGTTGGGTTGGGTCGAGACCTCCGAAGCCGAACAATTTGGTCACTACGCAGCGGCGGTTGGTGCCATCGTGGCGGCCGCTCAGGGCAAACGGGACGAGGCGAGACGGCTGGTGGCGCTAACCGAAGCCGGGCCTTCCACCTACCTCGACCGGGTGTTTGCCCTCCTCGCTCTGGCTGCGGTGGAGTATCAGGACAGCGATACCGCTGCAATCGAGCGGGCGATCGCTGCGGCCAACGCTGTGGTTGACGAGACCGACGATCAACCAACCCGCTTCCTGATCGAGCTCGTGGCTGCGGTGTGCGGGAAAGGATCCGAGGCCGAAGCCGAAGCCCGGATGCGACGGGCGGGCTTCGATCCCGCCGGTTGGCTCACGGCCTATCGCCTCGCGGCCCGCCCCTCGGCTTCAACCCCGGTCGTCACCGACTGAATTCTGCTCTGGGGAGGCGGTCCTGTTCGAGCAGCTGATCCAGCACGAGCTCGAGTCATACAACGATCACCCGATCCAACCGGTTACCACCACTGAGGAAGCCTCCGAAACGCTCTATCGTGTCTCGCTTGAACAGCTCGATTGGCTGCTCAACGAGTCGCGGATCGGGCTCCTGCAGGCCGCTGCCACCGAGACGATGCAGCGTCCCGAGTGGGCTCAGAGCCTCCTCGTCAAGCTCGAGTCGAACTCGCTGGCGGCTTGGCTGAAAGGCGCCCTCTTCTATCCCGCGCTCCTCGGCCTGATCCCGATTGCCGAACACACCGAACGATATCGGGTGGCCTGCCGAGCGACCGACGCGTTCCTAGCGCTCCACTCGCCTCACCACCCCCCCAACGCAATCGCGCTGACAACACAAAAAGGAAACCCTGACCATGGCCAAGCAAGACATGCACCAGACCGATCCCGACAACAACTATGTCAAGAAGGTCGGAAGCGGTGACTACCAGCTTCGCACCCAGATCGACATCGACGCGCCGGCCTCGGTGGTGTGGGAAACACTCACCGACTTCGACACCTACGAATGGAGCTCTTCGTTCAAGGGCCTCGACAAGCCCGTCGCTCCCGGAGCCAAATCACCGATCGACGACACCCACAGCCGCTTCATCCAACGCGACCGCCCCCACGGCGGCATCGCGATGGTCGCTGGCCGATTCGCCGCCCGCTCGTTCGCCAAGATGTACGAGAAGTTCAATGCCGAACTCAAAGCCGAAGCCGAACGTCGCCATCGCGCCGCCTGATCGGAGACTCACCAACACGGCGAGCGGGATCGGCCGCGGCATCGCCTGGGCGCTCGTTTCCGAACGCGTCCACACGGTCATCGCCGACATCGTCAACACCGCCTCAGAAAACGGAATCGGCGCACCGGTGCTAGGCCGCGCCTTCTATACCGCGAGTAAGCATGCGGTCATCGGGCTCGAGAATGACCGCCATGGACATCGTGACCCACCCGCCCGTCGTCGAATACGTCAACGAACGGCCCACAGAGCTTCGCGATGCCTTCAATCGCCAAGCCCCCCGCTTTGCAGGTGACGAAACCCTCGACACACGGGCGCTCAGCAAACCTCAACAGGGGTGAGGTTTGCCGTCTTCGCTGCGGTCATGGGTTTTGATACTCGGCTTTGGGGCCGAGGTAGAACCACCAGTTGATACCCACGCAGATCAAGTAGAACGCTGCGAAGGCGATCAAGGCATATTCGGGTGTTGCGTTTTTGATCTGGGTTCCGAACTCCTGGGGAACAACGAACGCCCCGTAGGCCGCAACCGCCGATGTCCAGCCGAGCACCGGACCGGCCTGTTCCTGGTCGAACACCTGGGCGATGGTTCGGAACGTCGAGCCGTTCCCGATGCCGCTCGCAGCGAAGAGGAGTAGGAACAGGAGGAAGAACCACAGGAAGAAGTCTTGGGGAGTTTCCGAGCGGTAAGCCTGGCGGAGGAAGTAGGCAACACCCAAGGCGCTGGCGGTCATCACGATCGACACCCAATGGGTCACGCGGGCGCCGCCAACCCGGTCGGCAATCCAGCCTCCAACCGGGCGAATGAAGGCCCCGATGAATGGCCCCATCCAGGCGAACGTTAACGCCGAGGGACCGTCGGGGTTGGCGGTGTCGTGCGTCAACACACCATCGACCTCGATGTGCTTGAAGCCGAAGACCACCTTGATGGCTAGGGCGAATCCGGCCGAGTAGCCGATGAAGCTACCGAACGTCATCGTGTAGATGATGCTCATGATCCAGGTGTGCTTGTGGCCGAAGATCTTGTATTGACGGTCGAGGCTCTGGCTGATCTCCCCCGGGATCTGTTTGAGCATGAGCACGGTTACCGCCAGCACGATGGCGATAACCGGCCACTTGACCCAGGAAGGTGCT
>JAVJHY011499731.1:0-12840 GCA_035593235.1 Phascolosoma agassizii | reverse complement strand
AACTGCGAGAGTGCGACCCGCAGCTCTGCAGCTAGGTTGCGGGGCCCCAGATGGCAAACCATCGGATGTCCGATCGCGGGACCACCAGCTCATGAGCCGCCAAACGCTCGTGGAGCTGACTCGGCGTACGCTCGCCCACGCGAAGGCCGCCACGGTGCCGCTTGCGGATCGGGTGGGCCGGGTGCCGGCGGCCAACTACTTCGACCCAGATCGTTGGGCGTCGGAGATGGACAGGATCTTCAAGCGGCTGCCGCTCGTGCTCGGCTTCACCTGCGAGTTGAGCGAGCCCAACAGTTATAAGGCCCTCGAGGTGGCGGGCGTGCCGGTGTTACTCGTCCGCTCGGTGGCCACCTCAGGTGGGGGCCGGGGCGAGATACAGGCGTTCGTCAACATGTGCAGCCACCGTGGCGCCATCGTGGTGCCCGAGGGTTCGGGCACGGCGCGACGGTTCACCTGCCCGTATCACGCCTGGAGCTACGACGGCGATGGGCGCCTCGTCGGCATCCTCGATCGCGACGAGTTCGGACCGGTCGACGACTCTTGTCTTGGCCTCACGCCCCTGCCGGTGGCGGAACGGGCCGGTCTCATCTTCGCCAATCTGGCGCCGAGCTCATCATCGCTCGACATCGATACCTTCCTCTGCGGCTACGACGAAATGCTCGATCAGCTCGGCTTCGCCGACTGTCACTTCGTGGGCAGCCAGAGCGTTGCCGGACCGAACTGGAAGGTGGCCTACGACGGCTACCTCGACTTCTACCATCTGCCGATCCTCCACAAGAACTCGTTCGGGCCCGACATCTCCAACAAGGCGATCTACGACGCCTGGGGCCCGCACCAGCGTGTGAGCAGCCCCGATGCTCGAATGGTGTCGCTCGAAGCGATACCGGAGGAGGAGTGGTCAGATGATTGGCTCACCTCCGGCGTTTGGACGATCTTTCCCCACGCCTCGATCGCGGCGTTCAAGGTGACAGCCGACGGCATTGAGGGCGGCGGGCGCATGTACATGGTCTCAACCCTGTTTCCCGGCGCTAATCCCGACACGTCAATCACTGTGCAGAACTTCCTGGCCGCGTTCGATCCCCCCGAGGATCTGATGCCCACGATCACCGCCCAGCAGGAGTTTCTGTTGCGGGTGGTGCGCGATGAGGATTACTTCACCGGTAACCGGATCCAGCGATCGGTCAAGACGGGGGCCAAGACCGAGTTCCTGTTCGGCCAAAACGAGGCGGGCGGACAGCGTTTCCACGGCTGGGTTGATGCGCTCGTGGCGGCCGGCAGCGAAGCTGAACTCAGCGAGCTGTTCGCCGAGGCCCGTACCGTATTCCAACGCTGAGCTTCGCTCGATCGACGTTTTTCATCATCATCACTGCGCATCGTGGTAGAACGGTGGCCAGCTATCCCGACCCTTGTGTCGGAGCCAGGTCACCTGTCAAGGAGAGTCGATGTCTTCCAGCGTCTCGAACACCAACCCAAAACCGCGGTCGGTCCTACGGAGGCTTTTGGCCATCATCACCGCTCTCGGCCTGGCCGCGACCGTGATGGCCCTGACCGCGCCGGGCGCGTCGGCCGGTGAAACCGATAAGTCGCAATATCGCGACGACGATCGAGATCACGACGACGACCGCGATCATGATGATGATGACGACGACCGGGATGACCACGGGAAGCGTCGTCCCAAGAAAGACAAGCTCGTCGAGCTACAGATCCTTGCGTTCAACGACTACCACGGGCACGTCGAGGCCACCACGCCCGGAGCGGTGGCGGGAGCGCCTGCCGGTGGTTCGGAGTATCTCTCCACCAAGCTCACCGAGCTACGAGACGGCAACAAGCACACCGTCACCGTGGCGGCCGGAGATCTGATCGGCGGCTCGCCTGCCTTCTCGGGACTCTTCCACGACGAACCATCGGTGGAGTCCTTGAATGCGCTGGGGCTCGATGCTTCGGGCGTTGGCAACCACGAGTTCGACGAAGGGGTCACCGAGTTGCTGCGCATGCAAGACGGTGGTTGCCATCCCGTCGACGGCTGCTACTTCCCCGACCAGCAGTTTCCCGGCGCCGACTTCCAATGGCTGGCGGCCAACGTCGTCAACGAGTCGACCGGGGAAACCCCGCTGCCGCCCTACTGGATCAAGCGGGTCAAAAACGTGGAGGTTGCGTTCATCGGCATGACCCTCGAAGCCACCGACACCCTCGTGGCAGCAGCGGGAATCCAGGGCTGGGACTTCCAAGATGAGGCCGAAACGGCCAATGCGCTCGTACCGATTCTGAGGCGCCAAGGTGTGCAAGCGATCGTGGTGTTGCTCCACGAGGGCGGCTCACAAACTCCTCCCCCTGGCGATGTCGATGCCTGCGCTGGCATCTCCGGTCCGATCGTTGCGATCAACGATGCGCTGGATCCGGAGATCGATGCGATCATCACCGGCCACACCCACCTCCCCTACAACTGCAAGCTCGACGATTCCCGGGGCCAGCCCCGCATCGTCACCAGCGCCTACTCCTACGGTCGTGTGGTCTCCGAGGTCAACCTCGTCCTCGACCGGCGAACCCAGGATGTCCGTCGCAACGCCAGCACCGCCGCCAACCACGTGGTCGATCAGGCAACGCTCACGCCCGACCCGGCACTCACGGCCATCATCGACAAATGGCAACCGCTCGTCGACGAGGCAGGCAACACGCCGATCGGCTCGATCACGGCCACGATCACCCGCGGCGGCGACCCCACCGGCAGCGACCGCGGTGTGGAATCGGCGGCCGGCAACCTCGTGGCCGACGCCCAGGCATGGTCTACCTCGTTCAACGGCGCCGATCTGGCGTTCATGAATCCAGGTGGTGTCCGATCCGACCTCGAATTCCCCGGTTCTCCCGCGGGTGAAGGCGATGGTGTTGTGACGTTCGGTGAAGCGTTCACCTTCCAGCCGTTCGGCAACACGCTCCTCACCTTCCCGATGACGGGAGCCCAGATCATCTCCGTGCTCGAAGAGCAGTGCCAGCCAGCCGGTTCGAGCCGACCGATCCTCCATCTGGGCGTGTCGGAGGGCCTCACCTACGACCTCGCCACCACGATTGATGCCGTTCCGAACTGCACCTCGATCACGGTGAGCAACGTGCAGCTCAACGGTGTGGCGCTCGACCCGGCCGCCACCTACAACATCACCGCCAACAGCTTTCTGGCCGACGGCGGCGACAACTTCGCCACGTTCGCCACGATCGACCCGGCCAGCCGGCTCGATGGAGGCAACGATCTCCAGGCCTTGTCGAACTACCTCTCGACCTTCGGCCCGGTGGCCCCACCGAGCACCGACCGGGTGAACGAACTGCCCTAGTCGACCCACAGCCCTAGTCGACCCGCACGCCCCATAGCCGCATTCGAGCTTCGACCTCGGGCGCGGGCGCGATCCAGGCGAAGGGTGGTCTTGGTCCAGTGACCACGGTGGCGGGTCGGCGTGACAGACTCGGTCGTTGCGGATCCGGCATACGACATCCGCTTCCGCTTCGGTTCTGGTGGTGTCATGTTTTGCTCATTGCTTGGCGGTTTCGGTCGATAGGTCATCGGCCGGCGAATAGCGCGTGGCGGTGCTCGCCATCCCGTTGCTTGTTTTGCCAGTCGGCGCGATCGACGGCTCTGAACCGGTGACCACCGTCGCCGGCGGAAACGGTGGTGGCCCAGCCGACGACCAATTCGTCGGCCCGTTCGGTGTCGCGTTCGACAGCAACAACAACCTCTACATCGCCGACGTCGCCCATCATCGGGTGCAGAAGCTCACGGCGCACACCGACACCACGTTTCCGACGGTGGAAATCACCTCACCCACCGACGGCGCCATCCTCGATAGCGGCACCAGCCTCACAGCAGGCTTCACCTGTGACGACACTGGAACCAGTGGGCTGGCGACCTGCACCGCCACGCTCAACGGCAACACGGTGACTTTGCTGGAAGCACCGGAACCTCCGGTTCGATCGCTCGGCTTTACATGGCGATATTCAACCGTCAGCCCGACCCCGTAGGACACGCCTACTGGGTCGAGCTGCACAGCAAGGGCTTGTCACTCACCCAAATCGCCCACCTGCTGCTCACTAGTACCGAAGGCGCAGCAACCTACCAATCGCTCGACGGGCCAAGCTTCATCGAACATCTCTACCTCAACACCTTCCTCCGAACCCCTGACACCGGGGGCGTCGCCCACTGGAACACCGTTCCCCAACAAGGAACCGGGCGAGCGAGCATCACGGTGAGCTTCTCCGAGTCGACAGAGTTCAAACACCTCACCAAAACCAGCTAAGCCTGACTCAGTCGACCCGCACACCCCATAGCCGCATTCGAGCTTCGACCTCGGGAGCCAGGTTGGTCTTGGTTGCGTTGTGCTTTCGCAACCGATCGAATGCCTCGCTCTCGTAGGTATCGATGTTGGCGAGCTGTCGATTGTCGTTGCAGTAGAGCGCCTCCAGCTTGGCGGGGAGATCGGTCAGCTCGGTCAGTCGATTGTGCGAACAGTTCAGATGGATGGTGCCGATCGGGATCGGAGGCATCGACGCGATTCGGTTGTGATGACAACGCAGCGTCTCGAGGCCGTTGGGCAACCGGGGGATCATCTCGAGTCGGTTGTTGTGACATTCGATGCGGCGCAGCCCCTGCTCCACGGCGTAGCCCTTGGACGTGTCGACGTGATCCCACCAGCGGTCGAGACGCGGCAACTCGGTGAGTTGGTTGTCGTTGCAGATCAACACGGTGAGACCCACGGGGAGCTCGGGTATCTCCAATAGCTGATTGTCTTCGCAGTCGAGCGAGGATCTCCAGCGTGGCCGGCAGCACCTTGGGGAGGCGCTTGAGCCGCGAGTTGTTCGAGAGGTCGAGCTCCTTGAGCCCATCCGGGAGATTCTCGATTCCGGAGACCTTGGTTCGTGCGAGGCGAAGCACCTCGCAGCACAGCCCAACCGGCAATATTGGCTTGCGAGTGAGGGGCCTACCCGAAAGGTCGAGCACCGACCGACCCTCCACCGAGGGGAGGCCCGAGACGAACGCCTGGCCTTCATCGTCGAGGCTCACCGAGAGCTCTGGGGCCATCTCGTCGAGAGCTACTCGATACGACGCCAAATACTCACGAAAAGCGCCGAGGGAGGCCTCGACCACGTCGACCGGCGGGGCTTGCGAAAGCGACGAATCGGCCATCCGGTCACGCTAGTTGGGCTCGTGGTGGCGGAGCGGCCACCGTGGTGTGAAGCCGACGTGCTGGACAGCGGCGGCGGTTAGCGTCAAGTTAGCGGGATGAACGGCAACGAGTTGATAGCCCGGATACTGCAGCGGGAGGGCGTCGAGTGGCTGGCGTGCTTCCCCAACAACCCACTGATCGAGGCGGCGGCCAAGGTGGGGATTCGCCCGATCGCGTTCCGCCACGAACGCGGTGCGGTGATGGCGGCCGATGGCTTCAGCCGCACAAGCGACCGAGAACGCTTTGGCGTAGTGGCTGTTCAATCCCAGGCCGGGGCGGAGAACGCGCTCGGTGGGGTGGCCCAAGCGTTTGCCGACAACATCCCGATCCTGGTGCTCCCCGGTGGAGTCAACTCGAATGAGGTCGGGGTTCGGCCCAACTACTCGGCGGTGAGAAACTACGAAGGGATCACGAAGTCGGTGGAGGCGGTGCACCGACCTGGCGACATCAACGCCATCATGCGTCGAGCCTTCAGCGCGCTGCGCAACGGTGCTCCCGGGCCAGTGGTGGTGGAGCTGACCGCCGATGTGTGCCGCCAAGACGTGCCCGACGGCGCTCTCGACGCTTACGTGCCACCGCCGCTCGCGCGCCAGGTGCCGAGCCCCGAAGCGATCGAGGCTGGGGTCGATGCCCTGCTCGGGGCGAACCGGCCCGTGCTCTGGGCTGGCGGCGGCGTGGTCTTTGGTGGAGCCACCGCCGAGCTCGTGGAGCTGGCCGAACTGACCGCCACACCCGTGTTCACCACAATGGCGGGCAAGTCGGCGATCGATGAACGTCATCCCCTCGCCCTCGGCGCCGGTGGCATGACCACCACCGGGCCAGCGGCCACTTGGCTGAGCAAAGCCGACGTGTTGGTGGCGATCGGCTCCAGCCTCACCCGCACCCCCTACGGTCAGCGGGTACCGCCTGGCGCCGCCATCGTTCACAACACCAACAATCCCGATGAGATCGGCAAAGACGAAGATGTAGCCGTGGCCCTCCCCGGCGATGCTCGCCTCACCCTCCAGGCACTGATCGACGGGGTCAGATCTCGTCTCGGTCGCGAGGGGCGGCCCCGGGCCGCCACCGAGACGGCGGTGGCCGACGCTCGATCGGCGTGGGCCGACACGTGGCGGGCGGCACTCACCACCGATGAGGATCCGCTCACCTACTACCGGGTGATCCACGAGCTCAACACCACGCTCGATCAAGACAACAGCATCGTCACCCACGATGCGGGCGCACCCCGTGATTGTCTCGTGCCGTTCTACAACGCCACCACACCCCATTCCTATGTGGGGTGGGGCAAAACCACGCACCTCGGTTTCGGCATTCCGCTCGCGATCGGGGCCAAGCTGGCCAACCCCGACAAGTTCTGCCTCAACGTGATGGGTGATGGCGCATTCGGCATGTCAGGCACCGACATCGAAACGGCCGCTCGCTCGGGCGTAGCGATCACCACGGTGGTGTTGAACAATGGAGCGATGGCTACCTACCCGATCGGGTCACCGTCCGATCCCGTCACCGCGAGAACCGAGTTTGGTGTGACCCAGATGCACGGCGACTACGCCAAGATCGCCGATGGCATGGGTGCGGTGGGTATCACGGTTGGCAGCTCGACGGAACTGACCGATGGCCTCCACACGGCGCAACAGCTCAACGCCGAGGGGCGAACCGTTTTGCTCGATGTGCAAGCCAACGCCGAGACCCGTCGCTCGCCGCACGCACCATGAGCTCAATACTCGTGCTAGGGGGTGGGTCGGCCGGGTGCGTCGTGGCTGGTAGGGCCGTCGAGGCGGGCCACGACGTGGTTTTGCTCGAAGCCGGACCGGACTACGGCCCGGCCGACAGCGGCCGCTGGCCGATCGAGCTGCTCGATGCTCGCATGCTGGCCACGAGCCACGAGTGGGGCTACGCCGCCGATCGCTGGACGTTTGAGCGGGCCCGGGTGATGGGCGGTTGCTCGTCGCACAACGGGGCGATCGCAGCGGTTGGTCACCGCTCCGACTACGACCGTTGGGGGTTGCCGGGTTGGGCGGGCGACGACGTGGAGCCTCTGTTTGCAAGCGTGATCGAACGGATGCGGGTGAGAACGTATCGGCCGGATGAGGCTGGGCCGTTTCACGCCCGATGCCTGGAGGCCGCGGCCGGTTCCGGTTGGACGATGGTCGAGGACCTGCTCGATCTCGATGCCAACAGCTCGTTCGGGCTGGAGTCGGTCAACGTCGATGGCACGACGCGCTGGAATGCGGCGTTCGGCTACCTCGATCCGGTGCGGGGCAACGGGCGACTGACGATCGTCGACGAGTGCCTGGTCGATCGGGTGGTGCCCGCAACGGCGGGGGTAGGGCCGCGAGTGCTGGCCTCCCGACGGGGCGAACCGATCAAATTCACCGCCGACACGATCGTGCTCTCCGCTGGCGTGTATGGCACGCCAGCGATCCTGCAACGCTCCGGGATCGGCGATCCTCACCATCTCATGTCGATCGGGGTGCCGGTGCCGCACGAACTGCGGGGCGTGGGGGCGAACCTGCACGACCACCCGATGGTGCACGCTGCCCGCGCCGTTGGGCCCGAGCTACAGGCTTGGTTGGATGATGCGGCGGCCACCGGCTTTCTTCCCGAGGAACAAACGCTCGGCAAGGCTGCTTCCTCGCTTGCCAGCGATGGCCTCTACGACCTCCACTTGTTCCCGGTCTGCGGCTCCGACCAGACGAGCCTGTTGCACGGTCGGGCCCATGTGGAGGTGGCGTGCATGACGCCGCTGAGCCGGGGCAGCGTGCGCATCACCTCGGCCAACCCAGCCGCCGCGCCCGCCATCGACCACCGCTACCTCAGCGATCCCGCCAACCATGATCTCACCGTGTTGCGCGATGGTCTGACCCTCGCCAACGAACTGCTCGACCATCACGCCTTGGCCTCGATCCTCGGCGAGCCCCTCGACCCCACCCCCGACGACGACGCCATTCGGGCGCTCGTGGCTCACTACTACCATCCGGTGGGCACGGCGAAGATGGGGGCCGAGGGAGACGCCGACGCAGTGTGTGACGAGGAGGGCCGGGTCCGAGGTGTTGACGGGCTGGCGGTGGCCGACGCTTCGCTGTTTCCCCAGATCCCTCGGGCCAACACCAACCTGCCCGCCTTGATGGCGGGTGAAGTCATCGCCCGGACTCTGTGACCGTCGTTGTCGCTAGTCGGCGGGTGACAACCCGCCCCCCACCTACGAACGCTCGATGCCTTACATTGGGCCGAGTTCGATTTGGGTATCGAGGATTGAGTGGGCAACAACATGAGAACTATTGGGGTATCAGCAGCACTCGCGGCCGTGGCGTTGGGCTCGGCGGTTGGCTGTAGCGGCAGCGTGTCGATCGGTGGCGCGTCGATCAACCAAGGCGATGCCGAGTCTCAGATATCGACAGGACTCACCGAGGTCGTCGGAGTGGCGCCCGAGTCGGTCGACTGCGAGGGCATCTCCGATATCGATGTGGAGGAAGGCAACACCTTCGCGTGCACAGGAACCGCCCCCAACGGGGAGACGTTCCCGATCAATCTGACGCTTAGTGACGATGAGGGTGGCTTCCACTACGAGGTGCCAGAGAACTGATATACGTCAATCCCGGCGACGAGAATCTACGGCTCCTGATCGAGCGCGCTCCCGCGGGACCGCTCGTGATGTTGAACCTGCTGCGCTTTCGAAGCGAGGCCGACTACTCGAATCATCCCCAACTCGACCCGGGCCAACCGATCTCCGGCCGAGAGGCCTACGAGCGTTACACAGCCCACACCATGCCGTTTCTCCTCGCGGCGGGCGGTGGGGTCGAGTTTCTCGGTGCGGGTGGCCACTACTTCATCGGCCCCACCGACGAACGTTGGGACGAAGTGCTTCTCGTGCGCCAGGCGAGCATCGAAGACTTCTTTGCCTTCGCCGAAAATGAGGAGTACCTCGCCGGTATTGGGCACCGCGAGGCCGCCCTCGAAGACAGCCGCCTCCTCCCGCTCGTACCACTCAATCGGGACTAGCTCAGCCACTGTTCAGTCGGAAGCCACCGTTCAGTCGGAAGCCACTGCGGCCACGGCGCTCTCGACTGTGGTGCCTTTGAAGAAGTCAGGGTTGGAGCTGGCGTAGAACCGGGCGGCGTTGGTGAAGACGAAGTCTCGGAAATCATCGGTGGTCAGCAGCTCGTGCTCTACCAACTCATACGCCTCCTCGAGCACTTCCAGCATGTCGGGCACGTCCCAGTGTCCGATATCGGATGAGAAGATCGCCCGAACCTGGGCCCCGAACGGGTTGCCCTTACTGTTGAATGCCCAGGCGTTCATCGGGTCGTCGGCTTCACACCCGAAGTAGAAGTTGGGGATGAAGCGATCGCGGATGTCTTCGACCTTTTCGATTCCTACCGCCGCGAAGTCGTCGAGCTCATCGTGGTTCTGTAGGCCGGGACCGAGACGACGAAACACATCGTCGACCTGATCGGCGCGGTCTCGCATTCGTCCTTCGGCGTGGGTTTGGAACAGATCGGCGAACATCACCTGATCGAAGTTTTCGGGGTCGTAGTTGTCGACGCTTCCCCCTCCCCGCTTCTCCCAGCGGGCCACGATGGCAGCGAAGAGATCGACGCCCCACCCGACGCCACCCTCCAGGAAACCGAAGCGGAGGTTGGGGTATCGCTTGGTTACGCCGCCGAAGAAGAGAGCCTTGCACAGCGCTTCGCTGGCGGCGGCGAAGTGGCCGATGTGGTTGTACATGTAGGTGCTGGGCGACATCCTGCTGCCCCACCCCATCCCCCCGGAGTGGAACGTTGGTGACACGCCGAGTTCGGCGCACTTCGCCCAGACCGGTTCATAGTCGTAGTCGCTGTCGATGGCGAACACATCGAGATAGGTGCCGCGCCGGCTCCCTTCCGAGATCGGGCGGACCACGTGGCTCGCCATCAAGACGGCCTTGTGGCCAAGGCCAACCACCGAGTGTTCGAGTTCGGCCAGCGCCTCCTCCGGCGTGTGCATGGGGACGACGGCAACGCCGGTGAGACGATCCGGATGCGGCTTGAAGACCTCGGCCTGGTAGGTGTTCCAAGCCCGGCACGCGCCTTGTCGGATCTCGTCTTCGGCGATGTGGTGGGCCCCCAAACCCATCGTGGGATACAACACCGCGTAGTCGAGCCCGATGTCGTCCATCCGCTCCACGAGCAGCTTCGGTAGCACCGAGGTAGCAGAATCGATCGTGTTGGCCGTGGGCAGCGCCCACCACGGCGGCCTCGTGTAGCGGCGCTCCTGGCGATCGCTCGGCGAGAGGGCGTACCAGCGCGGGAATCGGAGCGCGAAGTGGTCGGCCACGCTCTTGTCGGCAACCTCGGCCATGATGTCGAGCATCAGCGGCATGTACTCGACGAAGTGGCCATCGGCATCGATCACCGGATGGCCCAGCTCCTGACGGATACGAGCCGAACGGCTGGAGTCGGTCATGGTCATGCTCAAACCCCCTATGGGCAGGGCCCGATTTTGCGCCTCTGCCTGAGAGTGCAACCCTAACTCGGGAGGCTCGATGTGTCCGAGCCGGCGAGGTCTAGCGCCATCATCAGTCGGCGTGCCACACCGTTGGCAGCAACGAACAGTCGAGCGGCCCGCCGATCCTCTGGCCGAGGGAAATGAGGTGCTGGGACGTCTCCTCGGTCCAGCTGCCCCGTGGTCTGAACACCGCGTCTTCAGCTGCAAACCGGAGCGACATCCGACGGATCGTTTTCTCGAGAGGCTCGCGCCTCGATGCGGAGCCGTGCACGGTCTTCAGGTCGAACACCAGACTCCGGGATGTGCGGCCAGGCCCAGTACTCGAAGAGGTATCGTCCAGCCGAGCCCTCGGGGGTCTGGTTGCGAAAGAACCGACCGGGGCTCGCGATGCTGCGTTCGATGCCGCGGCTGCTGAGCTCGATCAGCTCTGGTGAAAGCAGCCCACGCAGGCAAATTGCACCATCTCGCTCGTAGGCCTCGATCGCTTCGGGAGTCACGGAGGTGAAGTCTGGTCCGGATGTCATGTTGCTTCTAGCATGCACCAGCCAGGCCGTCGCCAGCTCAGCGGTCTACTTCGCCGATGCGCTAGGACATGATGATGAAGCTTGGAATCAATCTGATCAACTTCGGCCCCGCCGCCCAACCTGAGGTGTTGGCTGGGTGGGCTGAACTGGCCGAGGGTCTCGGCTTCCACTCGCTCCTCACCTCGGATCACGTGGCCGTTACACCGGACGTGACCGAGCGCTACCCGGCGCCGTTCTACGAGCCGCTCTCCATGCTCGGATGGTTGGCCGGGATCACCGAGCGAATCGAGATCGGAACCACGGTTACCATCATCCCGTACCGCCATCCCTTGCAGACCGCTCGGGCATTTGCCAACATCGACCAGCTCAGCGGTGGTCGCCTGATCTTCGGGGTTGGTATCGGCTGGGCCGCCAAAGAGTTCGAGGCCCTCGACGTGCCCTTCGGCCGCCGGGGTGCCCTCACCGATGAGTACCTCGATGTAATCCTCCGGCACTGGACCAGCGACGACGTGTCGCACGACGGTACGTATCGCTTCGAAGGTGTCGATACCTCGCCGCGCCCGGTTCGCCAGCCCCACCCTCCGATCTGGGTTGGGGGCGGGAGCGATGCCGCCCTGGCCCGCACCATCCGTTTGGGAGCGGCCTGGCACCCGATCCGTCAGCGACCCGAACGGTTCCGAGATCACGCTGTTCCCCATCTGCGGGCCCTAGCCGATGCTGCGAGCCGCCCGATGCCAGCGCTCTGCCCCCGTATTCAACTCGACATCCGGGAGCGCCCCCTCCCCGATAGCGAGCGTCTCCTCGGCGAGGGCACCTTCGAGCAGCTCCGGGCCGACCTGGCCATGCTCGAGGAACTCGGATGCGAACACGTGATCCTCGACTCGTTCAACGCGGCCTGGCAAGACGCGTCGGCCACGCTCAACCACGGCCAGACCTGGGATCACTACCGCACCGTGGCCGCCGACATCTTCGATCTCGACGCCGGCACCGTCCGCTGACCAAACCCGGCGTCAGCTCGCCAGATCAGCGGCTCACGCTCGATACGATCGCCGGGCCCAGCGTCACGATGAAGAGCGCCGGGAGGATACAGAGTCCGAGGGGGAAGATCAGCAACGTCGACAACCGCTGAGCTCGCGCCTCGGCCCGAAACCGCCGCTTCTCCCGCATCTCGTTCGAAAGGGTGCGCAACGTCCGAGCGAGTGGAATGCCGAGCACATCGGCTTGGCGCAACGTGAGCGTGACCGACTTCAAATCGTCCACCTGGGAACGCTCCGACAGTGCCCGCAGCGCATCGAACCGAGTGGATCCCAGCCGCACATCTTGGAGCATCCTGAGCAGCTCCTCGGCCAGTGGGTGACTCTGGCCCTGGCTCGTCCTGGCCAGGGCTGGCTCGAAACCCAGCCCTGCCTCCACCGAAATGGTCACCTGGTCAAGCACGTCGGGCAAGGCCCGAGTGATCGCCTCGGCCCGCCGATCGGTGTCACCCAATGTGCGATGTAGTGGATCGACTCGACGTTGAGGCGAAGATTCTCGGCGACCACGATGTCGGAGAAGGTTCGCTCCCGTGCGTTGAGCGCACGACGATGTTCGACCCATCGCGGCGCAGACGTGTCACGGATCGCCCC
>JAVJHY011499622.1:0-12840 GCA_035593235.1 Phascolosoma agassizii | reverse complement strand
CATTGTTAGAAAAAATTGAATATCTACTGAGTCAGAATCTTGGAAATATTTCTAGACTTGAACACATTAAGAAAAGTGTCCTAGATGGTAAAAAAGTATACAACTCAGATATCCATTATATAGAAGAATTAGAAAATAAAAACAAAGATAATTTTACTAAAGACATGGAAAAAGATTCATCTCAAAATGTGAGTAATTCATGTTGGAAGTGTGACAAAGAACTTGCAGATAATTCAAAATACTGTTCTTTTTGCGGTATTGAACAAAACAAATCAGAATTTGATCAAGTATTATCACGAAGAATAAAATCACAATACAATCCTCTAAAAATTATTTTAAATTTTCATTCTTATCAAATTCTGGCAGTTATAGGTGGATTAGTGGGTCTAATTCCAATTTTAATTGGGATTAACAATCTAGAAAATATTTTAAATTCAATAGAATTCTACACAGGAAGAGATCTCTCAAAATATATTGTTACATTCGGATCCATGGGGATTATTTCTGGAATAATGTGTTGTTTTGTTGTGACAATTCCGTTTCTAATAAAAAAACCAAAGAGAGTGGGAAGGATATTGTTCTTTTCATCATTTGGAATTCTGATTCTTTCAATTTTGGTTGGAATTGGTGGATTTGTAATTATTTTATTTGCGGGCATATTGGCACTAAAAAAGAAAAGATATTGAGAAATTAATTGCACAAAAGAAAGCACATGACAAACTAGTAGAGCCACAAGGAATTTAGTATTTTGATATCTATAATCGGGGTGAGATATTTTCTGAACCAATTTTGCTATTTGAAATTGATTGGAATCTAATCCTATTTGAGAATAAACATACACCTGAACTTGAAGTGCATCATTATCGTGTCTCTGTTTCATGGAAAATGCAAAATTTAAAAAAATAAGATAGAAAAAATCAGGTTTACTCCAACTAGAATCAATTGACCGGAGGCATGCCTTGGCCATGGATTACCTTGTGAGCGTCTAGTTTTTCTTTGTCCGAAAAAACCTTACTACAAAATTCACATGAAAAAAATCCCATCTGGTTAATTGATATCGGCTTTGAGAAGTCAAAAACATATCCACGTGGAATTTGAAAATCAATCCGTTACAAAGTAATCATTATTGAGAACACAATACAGATTGTCCAAAATAAATCAAGAACGTTTTTTGTGTTGAGAATTTCTCTTGCTCTTTTGGAATTTTCTGGAATCTATCTTATTCCTGTTTTTGATTTTTTTTACCACAAGAAATCCTGCAATGAGTACAACAAATCCAATCCCCGCGTATGCATAGATTGCTCCAACTACACTGTCGGTATCCTCGATTGATTTTCCTGTCAACAAGTTTTGCCTTTTAAAAGTATCGTCTTGTATTCTGATGAATTGGTTTTTGGGACCCCCGTGACGTTCATCATTATCTTCGGATCCTGTCAAGTCAGGATACCATTCAGGAATGTCTGACTCTATTTTTTCTTCAGGAATATTTGACGAATTGGTATTTTCAGTGTTTTGTCCGCTTGCAGTGTTTCCCCCAAACAAAAGGACCATCATGTTCCAAAAAAGCCTTGATCATAGATAAATTACACCAATAGCGATTACAACTAATTGAATTTTAAATTTATTTTATTTTCATCCGTTTTGATGTCGGCTCATTTATGTCATGGGTCATCTGTTGGCAGATACTCCTGACACGTGCATTGTGTACATACTATCTTTGATTCTATGGGTGCAAAAGGAGTTATGGTTTCGGGGTACACTTTTGGTCCGTCCGGATAATCTACTATCAGTTGGTGAGATTCTTTTGAATGAGTACAATTTTTGCAATTGTTTTGAGAGACTATTCATCCGATTCTTCTTTAAACCTCGGATCTTTAATTCTGCATGGTCCGCAAACTTCCCTTTCAAAGGGGCCCAAAACATTTCCGCAAGTTTCGCATTTCTTAGACATTGTTGATCTACTCTGATTTGCCATACCCATTTAAGATGTTCACTGTCTGTTTTCTCACACTTTGTCTTTTTTTCAGTGCATGAAGAAGTATCTACAACGAGACTGAATTATAGAATTTGAGTCTGATGTGCATCTAACACTACTTTCTGATGTAGTGTTTTTTACCAAAACTAGATACGCAGAACCTTCAGTCATCTGGTCCGCATAAATTATCTTCATAACTAACGATTAGACTCAAAATTACAACTAAACTCAATCCGTTTAGTATTTTCTCTGAATATTTCCAAATACATCAAATGAGTTGAGCTAAAACTATGTGAATATGCTCCAAAACCGCAATTCTGATAATTTAGATCAACTGTATCTGGAGAATCTTTATCTAACAGGATTTCACGGGGTATGGAAACTGAAAGTATTCCATTATTACCTGGAGCAACATTAAAGCTGATAATCCTTCCATCCAATTCCACACTTTGCAATGTGGAATCATAAATGCTGTATCTAATTATAAAGTCATTTAATTTGTAAATTTCAGAAAAAGGAAGTAAAAAGAAATTCTCTGTTGAATAGCCACGCTGGTAAAACTTTTCCACATTGTCTTGGGTCACACATGCAGGGTTGTTAGTTATGGTATGAAAAATTAAGCTGAGATTGTCTTGGCATATTATGTCCTTTACCAAAAATCCCATTTTAAGTTGCTTGTGTGGGCTGGCATGGTTTCCACTATCCAACATTTTACAAAATTCTCCATATATTGAGGAGTAAGTATGCAAGACAAGTACATGAGAAGATACAATTTCAATTTTTTCAGTATTTCGGGGTAACGAAATCTTCATATTTTGCTTGTCATCAATCTGAAAAACATTGGTTTCTGTATTGTCAACTAGTACAAACAAGCCCTCATCAGAGGGAGTGCAGTCAGGATCTGCTGCAATAAAATGCAGATTTGGAATTATTATGTAACCATCTTTTTCCATCTCAACTTGTATCTTAACAGAACCGTTCTTGAAATCATACGTGATCTTTGTTATGTCGCCTCCCTCTATCGCTATGTCTTCTTTTTGCCAGGATGGCTCTTGTGCAGATACCTGGGAAACATATCCGATAAATGCAATCAAGATCAAAAAGAATGCAAGATAATATTTCATAATTGACTATCCATAACATGAGAAGTTCATAAAGAATTCTAATCTATAACCATCAATAAGTTATCTTACTTTCATCCTAAAACAATCTCCACAATGGAAATCCTTTTTCTTTATCGTCACACCAAAAAGATAAACCATATTCTATTAGTTTGACATCCTGACACATGTGTTTGTGAATTTTTCCAGAACCAAACGGATCTTGCGTATAATCCACGACATACTCTATGTGGCACGTATTTGAACTGTCTTTTATCACATGTGCACTAAAAAATACGGGATCGCCTTCAACAGAAATTGATGTCATGTTGATTTTAGCAGCATTGCAACTATGATAGGAATTCACAAAACAGTTACCGTCTGGAAAAACATACAGGCTGCAATTTTGCGTAATACTTGGTAAAACTAAAAAGATTGAAACGGAGATACTTGCCACAATTAATAATTTGTATTTACTTTTCATTTCCTTTTCTCATTTAAAATCAAAAATTTGCGGGTCATCATCATTAATTGCACATAGTATTGGTTTTTTAAATTTCAATCCAAAGTCAATTACCTTTGAGAACTGGATATATCCTTCAAAATATGTTTCTCTTTTGTCTTCAATAAATTCTCCACAGTATGGAACAATCGTAAAATTAGATTCGATGTTATATTTACCTACAATAAATTTATCCGATACATTTGATACATGCGCAGTATCAAGATATGATCGTACTGCTTTACCAATATTTTCCTCTTCAGAGAGCGTAAGATATGATAATTTATCCACAGTATTTTCAATCATGTGAATTTGTGCTGAACAAAAACATGAAACTGTGTTTGATTGACACGGCATTGGGTTTTCATTAGTGATTTTGACTTTTGGTAAGTGTGTCCATATCTAGATAACTCTCCAACCAATAATCTTCTCGGTCGTTTGACATTACATATCCGCACGTGCTACTTTGCTCATCATATACTGAAAGATGTAAACCATTCAAAAGTACAACATCGTCAGGATCAAACTTTACATTCTTTTCTTCAAGTAATTTTTCAAATTGAGGTTTTGAGACAATCTTGGCTAGTTTGTCATAGTCTATTCTTTGTTTTGTATCTAGGGGAATATCTAATTGAGATAAATCTATAATAATTTCTTTATCAATTGATGCAAAGTCTGTAGTTGTTTGAGTGTATATTGAAAAGACAACAATTGCAACTGTTACTGATACTATAATTCCAATGGATAAAAAATGAACGTCTTTCATATTTCTAAAACACAATATGACATATTTAGTATTGATTAGGATTATGGTGCAAACACATGCACTCCTTGATCCCTATCCAAGACATAGAGGTAATCATCGGGACCAATATCTAATGCTACAATATTTTCAAATCCTACATCGTATTCCTCAAACGGGATGTATCTGTCTGTAAAGTCACGCGTAGTAAATATGAATTGAGAATTCCATTGAGAGTCAAATTTCTTTATCAAACCGATATAGCGTCCTGAATTTTCCAGCACGTAGATGTTTCCATCGCTGTCAAACGCAATGTCTTCTGGTTCGGTGAACCCTCTCTTTTCTGATGCAAACTCTAGATTCTCATCAAAAATCTGTATTCTGTCCTTGCCTTTATTTACAACGTGAAGATATCCATTGTCATCAAATGCAATTTTTGCTGGCCAATTAAACTGCCCTTGTAAAAGTCCGCCGGAACCAAATGTATCCATCAGGTTTCCCTGCTTGTCTAAAATTTGTATATTGTTATGAATTCCATCCACCACATACAGGAATTGCCTATCATTATCAAAAGATAATTCAGAAGGATGCCAGTATTGGGCAGGTTTTTTTTCAGGGTCTTCAAAAACTTGCCAAAATCCTAAAGATGTACCGTTGACGTCAAAATGATAAACCCTGTCGTGACTGGAATCTAAAACGTAAAGAGTTCCATCAGAGTCAACATCTAGTCCGCGTGGATCTATCCTGTGTTCTGGGTCAATGCGTAATTTTCTGTCATGAGAAACTGTGGCATTGCCAAACACTGACAACAGAGTTCCATTAGAGTCATATCTTTCCACGCTGTTATTACCATTTGACACGTATAGGAAATTCTCTGAATCAATAATTAGGTCCATTGAACCGTTATCTACACGATCTTCTATGGTGGTCAGCTCAATGGTCTTAACATATTTTGGTTTTAGATTTGAGCTGGTCTATTTTGAGCTGTCAAATGGATCAAGTAACGTTTCAGGAAAAGTGGATTCCAACATGGTTTTTGTTTCAGATGGTAGTACTATGAACTCATTATCAGCATCCTGAATTGCTGCAAACATGATTATCAAAATGGATGCAAATAATGTAACTGAAATCAGAATCAAAATGCGAACATCCATCAAATGTCATTACATCCAATGACATGATAAGTAGTTGTTTTAAACATGTACAATTTCTACAACCGTCTTTATCATTCCACATCTTTTTAAAAAATCAGATAGTTTCAGATTTTGACATTCGTTGACCCAGATTGAACAAAGTTTCAATCAAACAATTCTAATCCAAACAAAGACAATCTAAAACTTCATGATAGGATTGTGCTCAAAATGCTACACATCAGGCGTATCCCTTGTGCTGCACGAGGAAACATTTGAGGCAGTGTGTGATAACTGCAGAAACTAAATCTACATCCTCTTTATTTTATTTATAACCATCAGTTCACGCCTTCTGGCAGTTCTCTTTGGTCTTGTTCTTAGCATTCCACTACAACATGGACAGCGCTTGCCATCCCAGTCCGTGAATATGTCGCATGCGGTGCATCTCTTTTGCCCCGTTCCGTATCTTGTATATGGCATAGGCGGCTTTGTCACCTTGTATTTTGAGCATATTCCGTTGCATGGCATGATGATGATGAAACGAATCCAGGATTAATGAATCTGCCTTTGATCTTTGAATGCATCACATTTAGAAAAAATGGCATAGATTAGCATGGTCTCTCCAATTGAGAAACACATCTTTCCAAGTCATCGGCCCTTTTCTGAAACTCGGAAATATCCATTTTGTATTTTGGCATCTTGCAATTAAACCCGTTGTGTAGATGTGCACATGTCTCAGAATGCCTGGACACCATCGACTTTTCTGACTGCCCATCAGTTGCCTCGGTGATGGCATAGAATGCAGTAATGATGCCAATGGCAAATAGGATCACAATTCCTGCAATATGCATTGACTTTCTGTTCATTGTGATACAATACGTCTGATTGACTAATTACGTCATGAATTCTTGAGATGACAATTCTTTAGTATGACTAATTTCCATTTCACCCAATGAAGCTCATCATAGGTTCGCTTTTGATACTTTCGGCACTGACAATAGGGACAAGTGATGTCTTTGCGGGTTGTCCGGAATGTGTTGAAGGCGATGATAATGGAAATGGAGTATATCTCCATTGGATGCGTTCAAATTTTATTTATGTGTTGATGGCAGCAGGCGCTGCAATAATTTCTGTACCAATTATTACAGTCTACAAACTTAGAAAGCGAATGATGACAGCAAGGAACCGTTCCTAGTTCTTATTTTGCGTTGAATTGCTCTTTTAGTATGTCCTTGTTATGAAAAAACAGAATTCATGTCATAAGATTCTAAACAAATAACTGCAGAATTTGTTTAAAAGAAAAATGTATAATTCCTCAGTATGATCTAAATACTATTTCTGATTGATTATTAATAATTGGAACTCTCACCAAACAACTAATCGTTGTTGGTCTCAAGTTTCAATTATCAAAAATATTGTTTTCATTGTCTGTGTATGTTCCAGGCTCACCAAGCACTTGATTCGGTTTTGGTTTCAAAAATGAAATAAAGAAAAAGAAAATTACTAAAATCTTGGAATTATTTTAGATTTTGCTGTGATTGCTACAACACTAACTATTGCAAGTATGAGTATCATTGTTGCAACTGTTCCAAATTCAGGTACAACTTGGACATTTTCACCATCAAATTGCTCATTCACGGTAAATTGTAGTTTGGAAATTGTTTCAACATTATCATGACTCGCCTCTATAGTATACACACCAATCTCAAAACTTGGAAGCGTGGGCTTTATCATATATTTAAAATTACCCTCTGCGTTAATTTTGATCTCTGGTTCGTAAATAAGATTTCCAGCAGGATCAGAAATTACAAGTTTGATTGGTTTGAATTCTTCAACATCACCATCTATACTTCCCATGATGAGCAAACGTTCAGTTGAACCAATAACAGAATCATAAGAAGAAAGAGATATTTCAGCAAAAGAATTCACAGGGGTTAGAATCACAAAAGTCGAAATAACAAAAATCATTGTAAAAGAAAGTTGTTTCATACAAAAAGAAATTTTTGATTATTTATAACAGTTATCATAAACGTCGAAAAGCAAAATAGAAAATAAACCATTCAAGACAGAGTAGAATAAGACATAAAGAGATTCTAGAATTATTGTTTTGCAAATGTTTCAGGAGGCGAATTAGCTGAGTCAATAACAATCATCACTATATCGTACTTGAATGGGCATAATTATCAAATACTTTGAGTTCAATTCCAAATTGGTTTTAAATCTCTTTAAATGAGGTTTCTTGTATTTGATTTTTAATGACTGCCACTATACCAATAATTGAAATTGTGAATGTCGTAGCATCAGCTGTAATAGACCAGAAATTAAATCTAGATGACATTCAAGAAAAGTTTCCCAATGTAGAGTACAATCCGGATGTTTTTCCGGGTGCAGTATTCAGATTACAAAATCCAAAAACTGCAACACTGCTTTTCAGTACAGGAAAGATGGTGTGTACTGGTTCTAAATCTGAAGATAGGGCTAGAAAAGCAGTAAAGACAGTGGTACAAAGACTACGAAAAGAGAAAATTAAAATTAAAAAAGATGCAGTAGTGACTGTGCAAAATATTGTATCATCAATAAATTTGGGAGGAAAAATTCATCTTGAGAAAACAGCAAGAACATTGCCCCGATGCTTATATGAGCCTGAACAATTCCCAGGAGTCATTCATAGAATGGTTGATCCAAAAACAGTAATTCTATTATTTGCATCAGGAAAACTAGTTTGTGTTGGAGCTAAAACTGAAAAAGATGTGTATCGTTCAGTAAATAATCTTCACAGTAGGCTTGAAGAGTTAGACTTGATGTTATATGATTAAATTATTTCAATAGAATAATTCATAATTTATTTATCCAAAATTATATTATCTTAGTGTCATGATTTTACAGATTCAAAAAGAGAATTGTCCTAGATGTGGAAAAAATAATCTGGTTACAGATTCATAGAATCTGGATAGTTCCTCTAACAAATTCAAAGATTGTTCCACCTTGGTCTGTACTATCTTCAGGGCAATCTCGAATCTATCTGTAGAATCAAGATACTTTTGGTACTGTTTTACGCGTAATTTTCCTGATTTTGGCTGCTCAGACATGATATTTGCCAATAGCTGACCGTTCCAGTTCAGTAAAGTCAGGTTGATGTTATGTTTCATCAGCCATCTCATTGCCTCAAAGGTAATGTTGCCAGTGTGGCCATCAATTATTATTCCGTCATGGTTAATCTTGTGGGGGTAAAATTCCAGTCTGGTATCCTTTAGTCTGTTTGTGATTATCAGTTTTCTCTTATCCACGTTGATTGATGTTCCAAAACCAGTAATGAGTAATGGATTCAAAGTGTTTCTAATTTGATTTTATGATACAATAACTTTGTGTAGAAATAATTCTAATCCAGTTTGCTTACAGATTCAAGTTTCTCTATTATTTCCAAACCAAACTCTTCACATTTTGCAAGATCATGCAATGCATTGTTAGTTCCTGTCGAGTTGAATCTCAATACAAGAGAATATTTTTCATCTCTTGCTCTGACAACAGCTTCTGTATTTCTTGACTTAGAATATATTATTCCATTGTAATCAACTTCAAGATGTTCCGCAGGAGATGGAGGAATTCTCTTCAATCTATCTTCTTTCAGATTTGAGGAGAGATTTTTCATGTCAGATATCCTTTTGTATGTATCCTTTATCGCAAACTCTTCATGTGATTTTTTTTCTAAATTCAACAGTGTCGCATCAGAATTTTGCTTTCCTTTGATGCTCAACGCTACCAATAACTCACATGGGGAGATGGCAAAGTTGGCAAATTTATTCAGTATCCTGATTACGGATTTTATCTCTTCCAAGTTTTCTACAAGGTTGTATTGTATTTGCTCTAGTTTTTCTCCAAACTTGTACAAGATTACAGGGCTGTCATGGGAAAAATCAACATTACAGTATTTTCCCTTTAGCTGATACATGTCACCTTTGTTATGTTTTTCAACACTGGACGGATCTGATTCCAGTTTGTTTTCTATCTTTTTGCCATCCTTGTCATAGGCCGCCATGAGTCCAATATCATAATGCTTTAGAGTATAATCTCTGTTTAGCAGGATTTTCTTTACTTGATTCTTGTCAGTAACTGGAGTTTCCAAGATAATTGCAAATGTTATAATTTTGCAGATCATAAGATAACCTTCATTTTGCATTCAAGAATCAACATGAGTGATGTCTTTCTTTCAATGCAAAGATGGTCTTCCAAGGTCCCTGAATTACAGAAAATGAGGGAAACTTGTCTATTTTTGCATACTCAAATTTTGTTGCCCTCATCGGTTTTCGTCCAAATAATGCATTCCCGGGAGGAAAACGCTCCTGCATGAGAATCTCATGCAATGTAATGGTGAGGTTTTTTACATTAGGCCCAAATGGGCTTCCGTTAAACTCATGCCTGTATTCAAATCCTTCAGCAGAGTGTGAACCTCCTCCGCCATGACTGCTCAGGTCATATGATTTTCCAAGATCGTCTTCCAAGGTTACCATCACAGACACATGACCGCCCTGATTCATCTGATTAGAGTCAAAATTGCTTTTTATGTAAAGATAGAACCGGAATCCCGTATCAAAGATTTCAATGGAGGGAATCATCACATTTACGTTGTTCCGATCCTCCTCGTATACTATGGGAATGACATCTTGCAATTTTTCCAGAATGGGACCTCCAGATGAGGAACGTAGTACATTAGAATTAGCAGATACAAACTCCAGATGAGTATCCTTTGTGATCTGGCTATAATCAGCAGGATCTACAGAAGTTATCAGGCATCCAAAATTATTTTGGGGCTCAGAGTCATGAAACATAAATCGATCATCTTTTGAGATAATCAGTCCGTCTGCTTTTTCTGTCCCAATTTTTGAAGTATCTGGATTGGAATTTAGCAGCATCATGCACACTCTACTTGCAGGAACTGTCTGATTGTGAATCTTTTCCACAGTTATGGGAATGAGTCCTGCTCCGTGACGGTTGATGTTTTGCAGAACAAGATTGCTTGCCCTGATTTGCGGCAGAATTACAGGATTATCATTAAGGTATGTAATTTCAGAGTCATTTGGAATCACGTAACCGTCATCAACTGAGCGGCATATTGCACCTGTACTTTGCACTCCAGATATTTTTACAGTATCCCCTTCACGTATTCCAATTTTTTGCATCTTGCTTTTTTCTATTCTGACAACAGATGTGTCATAATCATCGACGGGAAATGTAGAAAGTCTGAAACGATTCATGTTTATTTCTCAGAATTAATACGTTCATAAGTAATTCGAATCTTTTATTTTCATGGCAATACAGGGTTGTCCCAATACCCTTTTTGCTTGTAATTCTCTTGTTTTGGAGGATGGCCTTTTTGTAATGCCGTTTCAATCTAATCTCCTCAATGAATCGCATGTTACACTGTTCACATGTGAATGGTTTGGATACTTTCACTGTATGTATTATGCATGATTAACCTAAAATGAGTTTGGAGGATTCACAATCTGAATAGTTTTCGCAAGGTGACAGCATACAACCCGTAAACAAATCGAATACTCTTTAGCATGTATTGCATAACAAACCATTTCTTCATTTTCATGTCATCTTTGGTTTTCTTGTATTCTAATGACATCATCAGATGATCCGAGTCAATTTCAGATTTTCCAAAAATAGAACATATTTCTTGTATCTCTTGTTTTGTAGTGGACAGCGGCCTATCCATTGCAAATAATACGTCATCACATGCCCAAAAGTTTGCCTTTACCGCATGAGAGAATGCAGATTTTGGACTGTATGGAAAAATTATAAAACTCATCATTAATAGTAGCATCGCGTTAAATGATGCCTTTAATTTCTCAATTACGGGAACTGTTTTTGGAATTTCTTTTCTAATATCCTTGCCATATAGTATGATTCCTGTATTTTTTATTCTCTGTAGGAATAATCCCAGCGATGCTACGGTTCTTGCTCCGAGTTCTGTTCTGAGATCTTTTTTTATTTTGAATGCTTTGAGGTCCAGTTGGTCTTGAGCTATTACATAAAATGGCTGTCCAAACATCATTTTGTTTTCAGTTTTAAATATTAGATCCAGTACAAGATTGTCCGTCTTTTTGTGCGATGTACATGTATCAGACAGTTTCAAGTCATATTTTACATCAAGTGTAAGTAAAAGATTGCTCAGATATTTTTCTATTTTATCATTAAGTTTTTTATTTTTTATTATCACTATGCAGTCAATATCGGATTTTCCACGTATCCATTCCCCAGTTGTTGCAGAGCCAAACAACACAAAGGAAACAACCTCGTCAGGAAATTTTGCAGTTAATTCTGCAACCATCTCTTGCATAAATTGCTCAAGTTTTTTATTTTGAATTGGCATGATGAATTAAAAAAAATTACACATGCACACTCATAAATCATACAAAAGCAATCATTTAGCAGCCTAATTCTTTTGCCCAAGATTCATCTGAGAACTCACTTGTAGCGCAATACTGTTTGAGAATATTTGCATGTCCGGCATAAAGCAATTCAGAATTGAGCACTTTGTCGTTACAAGTTATTTTCCCAACCAGTCTGCCATACACATCATATGGTTGCTTGTCATCTTGATCAAATACTGCAGTCATCGTCACAGGACATATTTTAGCAGTAAACTGACTGGCCTCATAAAACCCTCTCTCATATCTTTCAGGAGTATTTGTAAAAGACAGGCGTACTTCGTATCCTCCTTGCAAATACAATGTATCACCATCAACAATTCTCATAATTGTTTCAGAGATACACAATTCATTTCCCATACATGAGATATTGTTGGAATCGGACATTATTTTTTCAGGGTTTTCTTTACCGACTGAAAATTCCATTTGAATTGGTGGAGACAGGGCAGTCGGATTATCTACACTCTCCCAGACAAACATTGTCGCAGTATAATCCCCTTCTTTTTGTGGAATCCATGAGGACGCAGGGCTAAATGATGATTCAGGATTCAGTGTACCGTCAATCCACGCCAAGGACACGGTAGTGTTTGTATCCTCTTGAATCATTACAAGATATGCAAATTTCTGTTCTCGATCCTGCCCATTTGAAATATCCGAGGCTATCTGTACCTGCTCTCCTACCGAGGGACTATCAATAAAGTTTCCAAACAAATTCACCATTCTTGCATTAGATGCAGGTGCTCGCTCAAGCGGAGGACCGGTACTTCCAATCAATGTAGTTGCAGTAAAATCAATTGTTTGATACAGGTAATCATGAGGCAATGGTTCATCGGTGTATACAGCAATTGCAGTGTCGCCTTCTCTTGCAAGCAAAATGTTAGGGGCTGAACGTGAATCACTAAAGGAAAAAGTTCTCTCAAACTTTCCAGAGTTTTTCTCAGTTTCATAAAGTTCTAT
>JAVJHY011499621.1:19995-31253 GCA_035593235.1 Phascolosoma agassizii | reverse complement strand
GTTGGGGTGAAGACACCGAAGAGCAAGCCACTACGAGTTGAAATTTGTCTGATCCCGTATGTTGGTCGATCTGCAAGCTGCCATTGGGGTGAAGAACTCGCGTGGCGTGTTGCGCGTTACGATTCAAACGCTCCCCGGCGTTGGTCTTGAGATGAAGAGCAAAACGGAGCGCGTTGCAGTTCAAGCGTGCCTGTCCGCAGGGCGGCTATTGAACCAACCAGGTGTAGTGCCGTGGACCGCGACAACACCTCCGACAATCAAGCAAGACTTAGAGGGCGAAGGACGTATCAGATACCCCGCAGTGTCTCGCAGGTTCGCGGCAGGCAAGCACAGAGGATTGCCCCAACGGGATAACGGAGGTGGTGCATCGCATTGGCTCTTCGCAACAATCCCCCTCACTCATCAACCGCCCTCATCACAAACACCCCCCTCACCAACACGTGATCAGACAGCCCGTTGTCAACGCCATCAAAGTGCAACGAGTGCGACAGGCACTTCACGCGCCGCATCGTTCCAGAATGAAAGTAGATGTGGTCGGGATCCCAGCCAGTGTAGTCGGACAACACTCTAGGCCAGGGAACGCGAGTGTTGCGGGGTTCGATGTAAAGCTGTTCGTCGTTGGCCATTTGGGTTGAAAGCGTGTACGCGTCCGTGAAGCCGGCGTTCAAGATGCGTTGGTGCTGAGGATGCAATTCAAAGATCGATTTGATCGATGGGGTGTTGAAATCGCCAGCTAGAAGGGTGGGCGTGTCTGCGGAGTGCTTCACGTAGTTAAGTAAGACACCTAGCTGCTTGGTGCGAGCAATGTTCTCGCCGAACTTGTAGTTGAGATGCGTATTGAAAACGTGAATCACGCCGGCCGGAGTGTCGACATAAGTGCGAAGTGCACCCTTGCCGGCAAGGCGCTCGGCAAAGGAGAGTTCTTTGAGGGCCGGAAAGGCGTGGAACTCGTTTGAGGTAATCGGCCAACGAGAGAGCGTCATGAGTCCGCCCTTGGCGTGGGCTGCGTATGGGTGGGTTGAGGACATCGCCTTGGCGAGCGTCTTCTGATGTGCTGCAAGCCAGATCTCTTGTAGGCAAATGATGTCAACGTCCGTCGACTTGAGGGCGGCGGGGAGCTTCTTGAGCCGCGCGGGCCAGTCCTCGGCCACAAGGGGAATGCCCCAACAGTTGAGCGATGCAACGCGGATGGTCAGCGACGCTTGCTTTGCCGCGTGTCTAGGGTCGAGATCGGAACCACCGCATGACGCGACCAACAAAGGCGACAGGATCATGGTTGCGAAGAAGAGCAAACGCATCGAGGTGGGGTCCCATTGGGTTTCGCCGGAGAGTGAAGGATAGGGCTTGACTTGGACGACAGCTAGCGGCGCTTCCAGGTCGCGAGATCTGAGCGGTAGTGCTCTGAGATACCGCACCGTGTTTCTTCCCACCAAACTCGCGGCGGCGCCCGCACATTGGAATGATCGGTCCGCTCCCGGGACACGCGGTCCTTTCGTTCTCGGATGACTCCATGCGGCGCAATAGACGAGCGCCAATCGCTCATTGAATCTTGCGGTACACTAATGATGAACTAGAGAACAAACGCAACTAGGCGAGTGGCAGGGTTACGTCTGCGTGAGTACAAAACATCCTTATCCGAGCGTTCGGGCGCCTCATCGTTCCGCCAGAAGACGCGCAAGGTCTGAAAACAAGACCGGTCCAAGGTTAGGGGTCGCCTTTGTTTCGCTCATACTGCTGTCCGGAGTCTTGACCCTGTCTGACGCACTAACGGGTGGAGTGTCGGTAGCCAAACTATGCATCGGTTTGTCGGTCCTCTGTACCGCAGCTGCAACCCTATTCGAACGCGGGCACCCTGAAACAACACAGCGATTACGCGTAACGGCGGCGACACTTGCGGTGGGCTTCCTCGTTCTTTATTGGATCGTGTAAAGCCGGGGCAAAGTCGGTGGCGTCACCCCGAAGAGTCGCCACGACTAGGAATTGCACGATGAGTAAGCACAGAGACTTACCCCTTCAGGGTTAAGAAGCGCGCTCAATCTCTTCCGCCTATTCTTCTCCACACAACCCATTCCGCACGTCGCGCGAGCCTCACGAATGTCCTTGCTCATCCCAAACCGCATCCCAAAAGTACGATGCGATGCGCGACGGTAATGTGCTTTGAGAAGAGCCGACGTGTAGCCCTCTACTCGAGGTGATTTCTCGGAGCGTAGGACCAAGCTCAGCGTGTCGACCGTGCCACCCAATCAACCAAGATCAACTACCCCAAGCACGCTTCTGTCGCGCGGGTGATGAGTCGCAGCGCATGTCGTTTCGCTGGTGGCACCGCCCCCACCGCAGCCTCAATGGCGGATTCGATCTCGGCGCGGGAGCACGCATCTTGGGACCGGCCAATGAGCACGCTGCAAAGCACACTTCCCAAGGCAATGGCGCCGGAGCAGCCGCGGACGCGGAAGGCGGCGTCGGTAATGAGGCCGGCGTGGATGTGGACGTGGAGTTCAAGTTCGTCGCCGCAGACGTTCTCGGTGGTGCGGGATGTGTGGGTAGGTGTATCCAAAGTTCCCACCCTCTGAGGCTCACGGGCATGTTCGAGGAAACGCGGGTCCATGAAATGGCTCTCGGAGGGAAGTTTATGGGGCGGTGTCTCGACCGGATGCGGGTCGCACCGTAGTATCAAACACCATGGCGAAGCTCGTTGGCACCAAAGGTCCTCTTGAAGGACGTGAATTTCCGATCGACAAAGGCGCGACCTTTGGTCGGGAAGCGCACAACACCTATCCGCTGCCCGGCGTGCGCGGTTGCTCGCGCGACCATGCGAAGGTTTGGCAGCTCGGGCTCAGGCAATACGCCCTGGCCGATGTGGGCAGTTCCAACGGCACGTTGCACAACGGCGAGAAGGTGAACCGCGCCAACCTAAGAGACGGCGACACGATTCAGATCGGCGAGGCCGTGTTTCGCTTTGAGCTTGGCGAAGTCGAGAAGCCCAAGCCAAAGGCCAGCGATGCTGCTGAGAAGGCGCGGCGCGAGCAAACGGCAGCGGCCCTTCGTGGTGATCTTGGAGGCGGTGGCGCTGAGAGTGGCGCACGCCCCGAACCCACCCTTGAAGTCAAGACGCGCATTCTTCAATACAACAAGAAGACCAAGGGCGGCTCGCAACTTGGATGGGACATGTCCCAAACCGCGGGGCCCGTGCGCTACGTCATGATGGCTGTAGCGATCGCTCTTTGTGTGGGCCTGTTCATGTTGATGAAGAACCTCACGACGAGCAACAAAGATGACGGCGGTCGCGGGCGCGCGGTAGAAGAGCAGCCTGACGGCGAGTAAGTCCACAGACGTTGACATCGCGAGTCATTGAATTCACGATTCGCTGAAGTTGCGATGCGTCTAGATCAACGAGCGTAGGACCTTAACCATGGCATGCGCTGCGTCGTCCCACGTCCATGGCGGTGGCGACGTCTCAACCGGAGCATCCCCTTGCAACGCGGCGAGCGCTTCCGGCCATATCTCGGTGCGCTCCAAATTGGCTGCGGGCACAAGCACCAATCCTCGAGCTCCTCGGTCAAGGAGCTCCCGGTGAGCAGGAATGTCACTCGCTATCACGGGCAGGCCCAACGCAAGCGCTTCCATCACGGGAATATGCGAGCCCTCATACGCACTGGGCGCAAGCAACCACTCGGCCGTGGAGTAGGCTGCTTGCAAGGCGCAGTCATCGGCGCCGCCCGCAAGATGTGTGAGAGGTCGCCTCGAACGTTTGGCGACCCAATGTCCCGCTGCACATTGCTTACGCGGCTCATCGCGCCCCACCATCAAGAGCCCTGAACGCGATGAGGCAGGGGGTCGCCTCCCTTGTAACGAGGTGGCGTTGTATATCGCTGTAATCTTGTGAGACGAGAGGCCGTACGCGCGCATCAACTCAGACTTCATGGCGTCAGAAACAGTCACAATATGGGCGGCTGACTTAAGCACCTTCCCATAGACAAGACGGCCATAGATGCGCCTTGGCCATGAAGCGTAGCCATGGAGAAACCGAAGGTCATGCACGGTTACAAGCGTGGGGATGGAGGAGACAATCGGTCCGTGATCGACCAAGGCCACATCGATGCTCTCTTGGCCTGCAACCGTTCGTAGATGTCTGGCCACATTCTGCCAACGTTTACGACCTGCATGAGGATCGATGTCGACAAAGGTATGGCGCGCGTTGCTGTGTTTCATCGAGGTGGGAACTGAACCCAGTGTCTTTGACCAACGTATTTCAACGCCCATGTCGCTTATCATGGGAACAACGCGCGCGTGCATCTCCACCAAGCGACGTTTGGCGCCACTCATGCCCGGCCCAGCAAACGTCGCATCGATGCAAAGGGCCGTCATCGGCTTCTCACTTTCGGCGGCGTTCGCTGTGCGTGCGAAGGAACGAGATGCATCTGTTTGTTCAAGATGATCTCAACTTGACGGAGCGGTATCCATGGCCCTCGTACAATGAAGATGGGCCATTGAATCCGACAAACGCGTTGCAACGAAGCAGGGCTCAAGTCCTCATTCCATGGCGATGAATGCGTTGTTGTAGTTTGCAGTAGGGATTGAAACGAAACCACTCGATCGACTCCAGAGGTCTATCGTTTGCGATTGATGTGCGAAGCCGTTGTTTGGGCACGCCAAGGAATCCAGTAAAACGTCCTATCCAAATCAACGCACATACGAAACGCAGTTCGATGCGATACCGTAGCGCTCATAACCATGGGTTCATCCACCGTCCGAACGCGGGTGCCGTTCACGAGTGTATGGGGTGGCCTCGTTGATTGATGCACCCATGGAGTTCATCCTATGGCCAAAATCCTTCGTATGACGATTGCCCTTGCTGCGTTCGTTTGCCTCACCGCTTGCACAAGTGGTGGTTGCTCAAGCTGCGGCGGGTAGTTCGCCAAGTTAGTTCGCGCGCGGTTCGTTGGCAGACACCTCTACGGAATGCCTCGAATCGCGCGCACCAACGTTCCAAACGCACGGGCGGCGTCTTCGGGTTGAAGCGCCGCCCTTGCTCGTTCGTAGCCCGCCTGAATGAACGCTTCACGGCGCTCAGGCTGTTCAATCATCACGTCGATGGCGCGCGCCAACTCTATGTCGTTGCCGGGTTCCACGAGCCACGCCGCCTCGCCGACCACCTCAGGTATGGATCCTGCCCGCGACGCAATCACCGCGGTACCTAGGTTCATGGCCTCAAGCGGCGGATAGCCGAATCCTTCCGAACGACTGGGATACACCAACGCCGTGGCCCCTGCATAGAGCTTGGCCAACAAGTCGTCGTTCACATCGGCCGCCGCTCGCACGCCCGAGGGAAGCGAGCCCGCATAGTGCCCCACCATGATCAACTCGTGATGGGCGTGAACGCAGCGCTTCCATGCGCTCAAGATCACATCCACCCCCTTCTTGCGATGGGCGGCTTTGTCGCCTCCGGTGCCAACCATCAAGATGTAGGGCCTTCGGGGCGGGGTCATGCCCATGGGGCGCTCCAACGGATCGAATCCATTGGAGATGACTTGGACTTTCTCAATCACTTCAGGATGTACGCTCAACACATCGTCACGGGTTGCACGGCTCGGTACCACAATCGCGGCCGACTCGAGGGCATTTCGTTTGAGCCAACGCCGATCGCGCAGGGTCCGCACCCTTCCCTCTAACTTGCCGTGACGCGCATAGGGAAACTCGTGAACCCAAACCACCGTGGGAATCGGTAGGTCCGGAAAGGCAGACCACGGGGAGATGAACACACTGGCGTCGCTGGCCGCCACCATCTGAGGAAGGCTCGCACGAAACGCTCGGTGGTTCTTCACCGACGCCATCGACATCTCGACCCCGTCAAGTCCCTCAAGAGGCGCTTGCAACTCGATGGGCGAGAACAAGTGCAGCGATTCTTCAGGCACGGCTTCACGCCATCCTCGAAGCAACGCCATGAGCGCCCGCGCGACACCACGGCGAGGGTCCCACACAAGCGGAGTAACGTCGATGCCGATCACGCGGAACAAACCTCTCGGTAACACGCCAAGGTTTGACGCGCGGTACGAGCCCAATCGTATTGCGCCGCAACCGCACGCGCACGTTCGGCCTGAGCTGCTTGGGCGAGGGCATCATCGACACCCTGCCAGAGGTCCTTGAGCCCCTGCGCCATCATGTCGATATCGAAGGGATTGACCGCCACCGCGGCGTCCTCCGCAATGTCAGCACATGTCGTGTGAGTCCCCACAAGCAGAGGCTTGCCCGCCGCCAAGGCCTCAAGCACAGGAAGACCAAAGCCCTCCCCCATCGACGGATAGGCCACAACTCGCGCACCCTGCAACAACCCCGCGAGCACGTCGTCGGACACGGCACCTTCGTATCTGACACCCGGCTGCGATTCAAGGGCCGCCACAATGGGCTCGTGATTCCATCCTCGCGCGCCCGCAACGATCAGCTCAGCTTGCGGGTGAAGTGATCGAAACTTGGCAAAGGCCTCAACCAAACGAACGTGATTCTTGCGCGGCTCAAGCGTCCCCACCATGAGCACATAGTCGTTGGCCGGGGCATGGCTCGTGCCGGGCTCGCGGGACGGCGTAGACGAATCTGACGAGGCGCTCGAGAGAGACGCGGGCTGCAGCGATGGACGGGCGGCAAGCGGCGTCACTCGAATGCGCTTCTCGTGCACGCCAAAACGTTCCACCAAATCAGCGCGAGTACGTTCCGATGGCACAAGGATGCGCGCCGCGTGTTTGGCCACGTATCGAGTCACGCGGTCGAGGTTGTCGCGCATGACCTGGGTGTAGCAGTTGGGAAAACGCGCGAACAACACATCGTGAATGGTGGCAACAAACGGAGCACGCCGGATGGGCAAGCGAACATAGTCGGTCAAGTGCACCAGGTGCGCACCCCCCGCCACGTCTTCGGCACCAAGCCCTACGAAGCGGGTCATTCGCAGGAGCGCGGCGGGCAGAGCGAGGTCATGCTTCGTAGCGCCGGCAGGAATGGTGTGAGCAATCTGCGGCGCGCGCCGCTGGCGAAAACGATGGGCATAGAGATGGAGATCGACGTCTTCATCAAGCGCGGCGAGGGCCGACACAAGGCACCGCGTGTAAACACCAATCCCTCCGCGCCCGGTCAACGCGGGGCGATAGTCAATGGCCACGCGAAGGGTCATAATGTGTTCACGCGAAGCGTCATTGCTCTTGCACACAAAGCGTCATGGAGCGATACGTTCCGAGAAGTCGATGGGGCCCTGCCTGGGCTATCGATACAACATGATGAACGGGTGGTCGGCCCCTTGAAGCACAAGGCCCTTGGCAAGCATGGCCGCCATCTGCTTAGGAGACGCACACAACGTGCGAAGGGCAATGGCACGACGTTGCTGCGAAGAAAGCCGGAGGGCCGCGCGAGCAAAACTCTCCATGGTCTCGCCGCGCTCGGCCTTGCTACGCGATGCTTCAGGCAATGCGGTTTGAAGCAACTCAAAGGCTTCCCATCGGCAACGGTGTTTTTGTGCGGGTGTTGCCTGATCCCAAGCTGCCTTCACGCGCGACCAACGATTGGCTGCGACCGTCATCAGCACGCGCTCTTCGACGCTCTTCGCTAGATAGGCTTCCCGCATTTCTGCCATCAACATGCGTCGATCGGCTTCGGTCAACGCGGCGGTCTCGTTGCGGCCTAAGTTGGCTACGAACGCAACAATATCGAGATAGCTGTCGGCATGAGCAAGGGACATGACGGGACGTTTGCCCGGCCACGCCACTTGATTGCGTCGATGAAGGATCTCGCGCAACACCACACAGGCCGGCAGCTTGGGCGCATGCTTCATGCGTTTCTCGATGGCCGCACGAAACACAGCAATGCCCTTGCGCGCAGGCTCAAGCTCGCCGCGAAGCGCCTGTTCACGCAACACCTGAATGGGCTTGATCAACTTGAAGAGCTTGGCGCGATTGAACTCACCGCTCTCGTTGAACTCGGTCTCTAGAGCATCACGCAAACGCTGCTCTTGTGCCGCACTGAGAGAAGTGTTAAAGGCGGTCTCGACGAAATCGATGAAGTCGTGAAGCGTGCCCCTGACGATCGGTGGCGTGCCGCGCACCAAAACCTCGCCCCGGTGTCCTGGTCGGAAACGGGGATCAAAGGTGCGCTCGGCGAGGGGCGCCACTGCCCCCGAACCGGCCTCGACCCGTGAAAGGGTGGCCGAAGCGACCCAGATGCCCGCCGAAACGACGGTACAGACCAAGAGAATAGACAAATGACGATGTGAAATGGGCCGCTCCATAGGCCCCATTCTGGCACTAGGGGGGGTCGCAGGGGCTGGCGACCTCTTCGGCGTCGCGAATCGGAGACGGTCCGCGGCGGCGACGTAGGATCAGCGCCCAACCCTACGTGCTTTGGAGGGACGATGACCATTCCCAGCAAGACCTCGGCTCCGACCACGAGCTCCAAGACGCCCTCTACCAAGGCGGACTGGAGCGCCGGCTATGCGGGTCCCGTCAAGGCGCCCCACGGCACCAAACTGACTGCTGCCAACTGGCAGCTCGAAGCGCCGCTACGCATGTTGCTCAACAACCTCGATCCCGAAGTGGCCGAAGCACCTGAAACGCTGGTGGTCTATGGCGGAAGCGGTCGTGCCGCGCGCTCATGGGATGCGGTGCACGCGATCGTCAACACACTAAAGACCATGAAGCCCGACGAAACGCTCTTGGTTCAGAGCGGCAAGCCCGTAGGTGTGTTTCGTACTCATGAAGATGCACCGCGCGTGTTGCTCGCCAACAGCCACCTCGTGCCCAACTGGGCCACCCGCGATGAACATGCGCGTATGGAAGCCGCCGGGCTATCGATGTTTGGCCAGATGACGGCAGGCTCGTGGATCTACATTGGCAGCCAAGGCATCTTGCAGGGCACGTACGAGACCTTCGCGGCGTGCGGCCGTGCGCACTTCAATGGCACGCTCAACGGCCAGCTACTTGTGTCGGGGGGACTTGGGGGCATGGGTGGCGCGCAGCCGCTCGCCGCCACCATGGCGGGCGCAACGTTCCTTGGTGCGGACGTAGATGGCACGCGCATCGACAAACGCCTTGAGACCGGCTACATCGACAAGCGTATCGACGACATGGACGAGGCCATCGACGCCGCGTGTCGCTATGCCAACGAAGGCGAACCCATCAGCATTGGCGTGTGTTGCAACATTGTGGATCTCTTGCAACGGATGATCGATCGAAACCTCACCCCCGGCGTATTGACCGACCAAACCAGCGCCCACGATCCCCTGCACGGCTACTTGCCCGAGGGCTTAACGATGGAAACGGGCGCGGCGCTACGCGAATCCGATCCTGCCGATTACGAACGCCAAAGCCTCGCAACCATGAAGCGTCACATCGAGCAGATGCTGGAACTCCAAAAGCGCGGCTCCATTACCTTTGACTACGGCAACAACTTACGCGGCCACGCCACGGAGGGCGGCGCCAAGAATGCGTTCGACATTGAGGGTTTCGTCCCGGCCTATATCCGCCCGCTCTTTTGCTTAGGCAAGGGACCGTTCCGTTGGGTTGCACTCTCGGGCGACCCCGAAGACATCTACCGCACCGACGAATTGGTGCTCGAGCTCTTCGGCGAAGATATCTACTTGGCGCAATGGATCAAAATGGCCCGCGAGAAGGTGCAATTCCAAGGCCTGCCCTCGCGTATCTGCTGGCTGGGCTACGGCGAGCGCGCCAAGTTTGGCTTGGCCCTTAACGACCTGGTGGCCAAGGGCGAACTCAAGGCCCCCATCGTGATCGGGCGCGATCATCTCGATGCAGGGTCGGTGGCAAGTCCTTACCGCGAGACGGAAGGCATGCGCGACGGTTCCGATGCGATTGCAGATTGGCCTTTGCTCAACGCGCTCATCAACACGGCGTGCGGCGCGACATGGGTTTCGCTTCACCACGGCGGCGGTGTGGGCATTGGCAACTCGATTCATGCGGGGCAGGTGATAGTGGCCGACGGCACACCGGAAGCGGCCAAGCGCCTCGAACGTGTGCTTACCGCCGACCCTGGCATGGGCGTGATTCGCCATGTGGATGCGGGCTATGACGCGGCATCTTGCTTTGCACGCAACAACGGCATCAAGAGCCCAATGAGCGGCGCGTAGCCATGGCCATGCGCGCCGACCTCTTAGTGCTTGGAGCGTCGCAAGTCGTAACGTGCGCCGACCGCACGGCAGGCCCCAAACGCGGCACCAAGGCGATGAACGATCTTGGCGTGATTGAAAACGGTGCGATCGCCGTACGTGGCGGCAAGGTTGTTGCTATCGGTCCGCAGAACGAACTCGTCGCGCGCGTCGATGCCGTCAAGCGTGTGCAAGTGCGTGGCCGTGCCATTCTTCCAGGATTCGTAGAAGCACATACCCATCCCGTGTTTGCGCGTACGCGCGAGGGCGAGTTTGCTGCGCGGTGCCGCGGCGCCGACTACGAAGAGATCCTTGCGGAAGGCGGCGGCATCCATGCCTCGGCACGGGCGCTGCAAGATGTGCCTGTGGATCAACTCGAAACCGATTTGCTTGCGCGCATGGACGCGATGCTCCGCCACGGAATCGTGTGCGTCGAAGGCAAGTCCGGCTACGGCCTCACCACCGAAAGCGAACTCAACAGCCTCCGAGCACTCAAGCGCGTGAAGCGTAACCATGCCGTTCACACCGTTTCCACGTTCATGGGCGCCCACGTGGTACCCAAGGCGTACGCGCGCAAGCGACGCGACTACATCGCCCTCTTGACCGACGTCATGCTCCCTCGCGTTGCCCGCGAAAAACTTGCGACATTTTGTGATGTCTTCGTGGAGCAGAGTGCGTTCTCCAAGAAGGAAGCCGAGGTTGTTCTCGGTGCCGCCCGGAAACATGGCCTCAAGCTCAAGGTCCATGTGGATCAGTTTCGAGACAGCGGAGGTGCCGCATTTGCTGCCAAGGTCAAAGCCGTCTCGGCCGATCACTGCGACGCCACGGGCAAAGCAGGCATTCGCGCCATGGCCAAGGCGCAAGTGATCCCCGTGTTGCTGCCCGCTGCCAGCCTCTTTACGTGCGGCCGTCACGAAAACGCGCCCCGCCCTAATGCGAGGCTCATGATGGACGAGGGATGCGCGGTGGCTCTTTCCACGGATTTCAATCCCGGCACAAGTCCCACTGAAAACCTGCCATTGGTGGCATCGCTGGGATGCGCGCTCCTTGGCATGACCCCCGAGGAAGTTGTGTCGGCTATTACGCGCAATGCGGCGGCCGCCATCGATCAGTCGCATCG